>CP139506.1:224706576-224786462 GCA_021014915.2 Artemisia tridentata subsp. tridentata | reverse complement strand
TTTTTTTTATTTAACCGCTAATTCTGTTGTGTATTAGATTAATTTGCATTCATTGTATTATTTTGCATATTTTCTGTTTTTGTGTGTTATTTGTTTTATTTTTGTTTATTTTCGTTTGTGTTTTTATTTGTTTTTATTTTTCGTATTTTCTGCATACTGCTATCGTTGTACTGAGCTAAATCGAACGATACGGCGCATCTGATATCTTAGATACGGCGTATTGCGTTTAATTTTTATAAAATACAACGCGTTTAATTAATTCGATACGACGCATCTTTTCCCCAAGATACGGCGTATCTGTTTTTGATAAAATTTTTTTTCTAAACGTTAACGCCATACGACGCATCTGCTTTAGCAGATACGGCGTATCTATTATTTTAATTAAAAACAGTTTTCGAATTATTAAACAGATACGACGCATCGATATCTGTCGATACGGCGTATCTTCTGAATCAAAAATCTTATATTTTGAAACGTAACGAAAATACGGCGCATTAACTTTTGTTAATACGACGCATTTAATTTTAAATAAATATCGATTTTTGATTATTAAAATTGATACGGCGCATTCAAATTTCTAAGCGGCGTATCTATTTTCTGAATAAAAGTCTGATATAATTTTAACGATTATAAGATACGGCGTATCCAACTTTCTGGATACGGCGCATCGTCCACAGATATCAACCATTTTTATTCTTTATATTCGTTTCTTAATTCCTTAATCTTCTAGCGAACAGATGCTACTGACGATTTTACCTATGATAACAGGTTTTGCTATGGAAGATATGTCAATGAACGGATATCTTGCTAAAGGAACAAAACAACATGATTAATGGATTGGCAATTGAGTGCACCAATTGTCAACGGTGCTTAACAAAGTTCTTTTGGTAAAACACGATTTGAAAGGGATTACAACTTGAGGCGGAAAATCAACCTTTCAAATGTGATCGGTATTAAGGAGCTGAACGTGAGTCTAACTTGAAGACTCTGGAATAAAGACAAGTGCTTACCGGGAGACAACCCGGATTTGTCTTTTAATTTTCTGTTTTTGTGTCGAGTCAGTCAGGCCGCAGAGGATACGGCGCATCTCAATCCTGAGATGCGACGCATCTCCTGCACAGGTCATATCTTTATTTTTTCTGCATTTTTTATTTTCGACTTTAAAACTTTTTATCAGTTTATTTTAATGCGGCGCATCCCTGGTTAAGGATGCGACGCATCTTCTATTCTGATCCGTAATTATTCCAGGCTCGATACGGCGTATCTTCTTCCATAAGATACGGCGCATCGACTGACCTGATGATTTTCATTTTTAATTTTTATGTTTTATTTTAACTAACTACTAATGTATTATGCAAGTTTGAACCTTTCTTAACTTAGGTGTGTTTTAAAGCCTTGGTGGTATTATAGATTCCTGCATTTCCTGTGGATACATCTATTATGAAGCTTAAACGTTCTAATCCACAAGAAAGATGATTTTTGCTCTTATACAAATGGAGGATCATACCGAGCAAATCTCAGGGGAGTTTTTCTATTCTAATTCTTTTATTTTCCAGTTTTCAACCTTTGATACAAACAACGAGGACGTTGTTTAACTTAAGTGGGGGGATTGGAGAATTAGAACACTTAACACTTACTTGTCCTAAACTTTTCAAAATGTGCTTAATATATCAAAATTTAAAATTTTTTTAGCATGTTTTTGTTTAAAGTCTAAGTTGCATAGCTGCACACATGACGTTATTTTCAAAAATTGTGATTTTTCAAAACTCACAAATCTATGAGTGTGCCGGTGACTTGTAAACTTTAGAACTTGGCTTGTATACTATTCGAGACCACCATAATAAGTATTATTTATATAATTGGAATGACTTGTCTAAATTGGTAAAATTTCTAGGATTACACCCAAATAGCCTTATATGTTATGTGTTATTAGCTAACTACACTGGTTAGTTAACCCCCGTATAAACCCTTTTGTTACTCTCATTTTTAGAGTAAGATACCCCTAGAAAAACACTCAGAGCCATTCCTTTCGTTTCTTACACCTTTGTTAAAATGTTTCGTTACACCCTTACACCTTAGCCTACCCTGTAGATTAAAATCCGTGGTTGGTAATTGCTTTAGGCAAAGTGTGTTTCCTTACATCACCTGTGTTCGCGTGCGTAATTCCTTATCTATGGTTAGGTCGGGAAATTGCACAATGCAATTGGAGTGAAAGTAAATATTGTATATCTTTGAGTTTATTTTTCGTGTGTTTACTACTTTCACTATTACCATTATTTCTGAAGTCATGAATAGTATGAAAAATTATCTAGAATTATCATTATAGTGATGTGGTGAAATTTTACACATCTTTGTTTATGTCAATAAAAAAAAAAAAAAAAAAAAAAAA
The DNA here is from genome assembly GCA_021014915.2 of Artemisia tridentata subsp. tridentata. Classification (NCBI taxonomy): domain Eukaryota; kingdom Viridiplantae; phylum Streptophyta; class Magnoliopsida; order Asterales; family Asteraceae; genus Artemisia; species Artemisia tridentata. The sequence continues at coordinate 224,784,073 of CP139506.1, read as the reverse complement.
AAAAAAAAAAAAAAAAAAATCGAAAAAATAAGAAAAGAGAAAGAAAAAAGAAGAGTTGGATGTTTGTTTTAACCAACGGTGTAAAGTTATGTAAGTGGTCGATATCACCACTAATTGTTGTATATTATATCTATGGATTGAATGGGAGATGGCAGTTATAACGCCAACTAAGGTTTATTCTTTGATTAAGATCTTGTTGAGTATAATTCGTGTCTACCTAAAGCGTGTGTTTCAAGTGTTAAAGCGTGAGTTATTCTATGATATGAGTCTTATTCATGGGATGGTTGGGATAGTGATTAACCACACTTAGGATTTTAATTTATCTGTTTTGTTTATTTTTTATTTTACACCAATTTGTATCCCAAATATTATCCATACCCTATATTATTCTTGATCCAAACCTTTGATTTATTGAGATTAGGGATTTGAGCAATCTTAAGTATCGTAGTCGTGGATTCGGCTATGTATTTATGATTTTGTCGCCCTTTTTGATATAATATTATTGGTAAAGATTACTTGGTCCTATCTTTAACCTATTCGAGTTAAGGATTTGAGCAATTGCAAGTATCGTGTTCGTGGATTCGATCATGTATTTGTGATTTTGTCGCCTTTTCTGGAATTTGAGATCGATAGAGATTAAGGAGAATAATTAACCCTTTAAGCCTAAAAACCCTTTTTACCGCTTTAGACTTGTTGTTCCTTGGCTTTAGTGGGGGAGATGTGTATACTTGCCAAGCTTATGATAGAATATTCGTCACGACTGGACAGTTAAACGATTAGATTTGCTTTTATCAAATTATTTTATTTTACTTCTAATTCGTTAAGTGTTTGGTTGTGTGATTATGACAAAAACGAATACATGCTTAAATATAAAAATAAATCCTAATATCTTTTAGGATACATTTTCATAAGATTAATTCTAAGGTTTACTTGGGGACAAGTAAAGTTCAAGTGGGGGGATATTTGATGAACTCAAATAAGTACATTTTATTACTATCATTTATCCTAATTATTTTACTTGTTTTATTATATTATGTATGAGGATTGATACTTAATCGTTTACTTTTGTAATTCTCAGGTAAAAACAAGCATTTGGTGAAACTTGGCGTTTTTTGACTTATTATGGAGCAAAACATGCAAGAAGTTAAGAGTCTACTGAAATGTACAAGATCAAGACAAATCTGCTCCAGATGCGCCGCATCTCACTTATTACATACGGCGCATCACTATCCAGATTTCACCAGATACGATCCAAGATACAAGAGGACATGCGCCGCATCTACTTATGGAGTTACGCCGCATCTTCTGGCGGTGTACGAATATTCCTAAATATATTAATCTTGGACCCCACGCGAAGTTAAGTCAATGCGCCGCATCTACTTACTAGATGCGCCGCATCTTACCCTCAGACAGAAACTATAAATACCCCAAAGACCAGACGAGTTAAAAAGTTCCGAAGTTCGACAGAAGACCGAAGTACAGAAACCTAGGACGAATTCAGACGAATAGGCAGCACAAGACACACCCAAACGAAGATACAAGAGCTGTAAGAAGGTGCTGCATGTGTTTAATTCATTAAGTAGTTTTGTTTTATTGTGTTAGTAAACTTTAATTCATCAAGATTGGTGGCTTGTGTAATGTGACAACGGAAAGATTGCACTCCCTTAAAACTGCTTTCTCATTAATTAAAGTTTATATGTTGATGTATTTGGTGACTTTTATTAGTGCATTGATAACCTCTGTGTCTAGCTGAGCGTTGATCGGGTCGCCATGCCTCTGCCCTCGCCTATTTATTAGATCGCCTATGCATTCTATCGTCTGTAGAAAAGTAGGAAGAAAGATAAATAGGATAGTCATAAGTAATCATTAAGGGTTTACTCGCCGATAAGATTAGAACCAACGAGAAAGGACTTAATCTCGGTGCGTTGCATCGAACTATACACTTCATATAAAACTAGCAATAAAACAAGTGACAAACTACTTATCTATCAGGACAGATCTTCTTATTGTCTCGATTATTTATCTGTGTACGTGTGTGCTATTCGCTGATTCGTGCCTATTGGTTTAGTTTATTATTTAATTGCAACCAAATCGTGCCAGTCTCTCAGGCTGAACCCCTTGCGTTAGAATAGGTTGTATAGCTAACTTAATATATTAAAATACTGATTAGAATAACTAGATAATACGTTCCACTCTTAGTGATCGACACTCTACTTACCATTATATTCATAATGACCGGGTACACTGCTTGTTAAGTGTGTGTATTATTGATAAGTCGGCTAAATATAAATTTAAAACTTGAATAGGCATTAATACTGCTAAACCGCAACGACACATCGCACGCATCATCATGCATGGGGAAAGGAATAAGGAAGATTTCAATGAAAATGAGTATTGGGAAGAGATCAGTGGTGAGGATGTGAAAATATATGGGAAGAAAAGAGTGTGGAAAATAAGGAATCCAATGTTACAAGTGTTGCATAAGATTCTAGTGCAATCCGTCTTGCATAGATCTTATTATGAACAATATGTGTTAGACGATGATTTGTGGATTTTACATGCTTTTGATAAGAAACAACCCTTGAGGCACTTGAATGTGATTTGGATAATTGCACAACACCTTGGAAAAAGAGCTGCCGCCAAGGGTAACAATTACATGTGTTGTGGTCATATTATCACAAGAATTGCTAAGAATATGGGATTGTTTAACGCTGAAGAAATGATGTTGTTTGGAGATCCGGTGACTCCCAAATCTATGGACATGAGAAGTTTTTGGAACGTCAGAAATGAGCAGACTGGGAAGCTGAGAGATTTACTGGAGGTATTGGAGGTGGAGCCTCTAAATGAATGGTGATCATCAACAACAAGAGCAGCAACAGCAGTAACCGCCGTGCTTATTAGGAAGTACGACAGGGTTTTATGTTCATTTGGGAAATGACCAATCTGTGGTCATAATTTAAAGAAATTTCAAAACAATGTTAACAAACTTGGGTCTGTAATATTGGTACCTCTGTTGGTACCACAAGACAATTTGAACACTTGCACCACTTGGATCACCATGGCAACAAAACAACAAATAATTATTATCTATAACTATTTATGCTAATATGCAATGTGCAATGGTGCACATTGCCATTTTCAGATATATCTTGTGTTGCATGATTGTATATACACAGGGATAAGAAATGGTCCAAAAGATGGACATGTGAATTGATGAAGCTTTATGTCAAATCAAAGCATACCCGAGAAGTACCGTTATCTTTTATTTTTCCCGTTATACTTGGTTTTCAAATTTCTAGCATTAGGGACAATGCTAAATTTAAGTATTTTTGGGGGCGGGGGGGGGGGGGGGAGATAAACTGGAAAAATAAAATTAGTGCTTGCTTTAGTATATAAAATTTTGAAATTTTGGTTAAACTGTTACTGAAAAACCGTCGTTCTTGCACTGAAGAACGAAGATCTTTTGAATAACAACCGAGGAACATTTTCGTAATGTACGCCGCTTACGGAGTAAAAATAATTTAGAAATTACTACTATTTTAAACTAAGTTTTATAAAACGTATCCAAAACCTTCTTAAAGCAATCTGAATCGTGATTGATAACATTATTTTCACATTTTATACCCAGTACCACTGAAAATGTGAGGATTTCGAGCCTATATCGGCATATACCTTTTATTCTTGATTTCTTTGTTTATGAGTGTGCCGATGATTTATTCGATTCTAGAACTTGTGAATGAAATCATTATGAGATCGCAGTGAGATCACATTCGTGTGATATAAGTATTTTTATGTGATAAGAGGCAAAATTAGGATTTACTAAAAAATTAAACAATCCGTTTACTAAATAAGTATAAACCTATTATAGCACTCACTTTTAGTGCTAAATCCCATTAGTTACACCCTTTGAGTTGAACTTTTTCGTTTCTTATAACCACCAGAAAATAACAAAAATATGTTACTTTCTCGGGAATCTAGAAAGTAGAAATTGAAAGTATGTTGAAATAATGGTTTTATACCGATTGTAATGAAGATGAAGAGTGCAGGCTTTATGTTAAAGAAAAAAAAAAAGAAAAGTATGAAAAAAAAAGAAAAGAAAAATAGTGAATGAGGAAGAAAGTGTTATTTGATTTCCCGACTTAAGTTTTTCTTTTTACACCAATTCCAGTAAAGAAATCTCATGACTTATTCATACCTTATAAACCTTAAGCCTAACGATATAACCCAAATAAAAGTCCTCTTTGATATTTATACTTGGTGCTTACGCCACGTCGGTGCAGATTTATTCATACCTTATAAATCTTATGGAGAAAGAGCGCCGGTTACAGGCACCATTAGTTAACTTTGTACCTACAAGTCAACACTGAAGTACGCCGGTTTTATACTTAAAGAACACCGGATACGTGAAGAGAAGCCCGCCGGTTTTATGCTAATGTGCGGCGTACTTCCCCTGTCAGTTGTACTTCTCCATTAATGAGACACTTTAATGATATGACTAATCACTTGTCTATCATTACTCACCAGGCACATCCTAGGGCTAATTCTCCACCTATAAATAGTGGCCAAATCGGAGTAGTATGGGCACCTCAATTACCAATCATCTTACAACCATCATAAGAAGTTTAGGAGTGGTTCACACCAAAACCACTTGCTAGAAACATAGAGCAGCGGTTACTTGGGAGTCATAATTTGTGTGAACGTGGTTCAACAACTGTAATCTCGATATAATCTTAATTTTGTTATGAATATGATAATAGTTTATTCATTTGATACTAGTTGCTTTAATTTGATCATGGAGTAGTTGACTTATGTTTGTTTGTGGCATTACAGCCATATGATACGAACCTGAGAATTTGATATATGTTATTGAATTTATACATTATGTATTTGATATGTCCTCATTCGGTTTACTATCTCTTTTTGATTGGTCATTGCAATTTTCAAAGGTCGAAAGATGCAATCGTGTTGATTAAGTTATGAATCGTCTGTCTATAACGAGTTATTACTATACTTGTAAGAATTTGATAGCCCGGATTATGACATGTTTAAGGACTAATCTCACGTTTAATGACTTGATTAGAGGAAATACATTATTTATAGTTCATCCACAGACTACACTTTATGCACTTAATATACTAAGGATTAAAGGCCGAAAGGATTCCTTCTTATGTCGAGTAGATATAATGGTTATGATGATTACCCGTTATGTATTGCTCTTATGCTCTGTCTGTGTACACATTACATTCTATGGTTTGTCTCATGTTGCTTGGCCTTAAACAAACATACACTTAATTAATTTGGTTAAACTTTCAAAAATCTTAATTCCAACAAAAATGGTTTTAGTGATAAGTGACAATTATTGAAATCTAACTTTGTTAACCAACATTGATATGAGAAACACTTCCCTCCTTTGGGACGACCTGGTCTTACCTAAACTTTTACTATAAACGGGGGTTATACTTTACCCGTGTGTTTTGTGTATTAAGGAATCGGTAGGACTAGCATTATAAATTTAAAGCTTTCGAAACACATCAAGCGCGGACGGTCCTTTAAACCTTGGACGGTCCCGTATATATAAGGGATCGTCGCCATGTTTACGGGACCGTCCTGACATACGCTCCTATTTTTGTCCTGGTGTGGTGAAAGTTTACTTGGTGAAAATTTATCTGATTTTTGGTGGGAAAACTAGCTGTTAGAGAATTTAAAATTAAAATATATTTTCTTATTAAAACATTTCTTTATAATTAAAAAAATACTTTTGTAAAAATGTTTTGACACATAAAAATGTGAGGTTTTAAGAAAAATATTTTCTTTGATCACTTAACTAAATTGGTATAGTGTTTGTTCATACCTTAAGAGATGTTCTAGTCGAGACGTTGTCGAAACGAGTTTTCTCGATCAAAAACTTATTAAACGTAGTTTTACGTAACGTGTTTTTATATTTTGTGATGTTTTTGACATTATTTGTATTAACAATCTCCCCCTTTTTGATGATTACAAAATATAAACTCATTTTTGGTAAAATTATGTGTTAATAAATTTTTAATGATTTTTCATTTACTTCTCCCCCTTTTTGTAGAATCAAAAAGGCTTCGTCGATGTGTAGAGAGAAAAGAAATCGACGGTGCTAAGGCTCCTCCTTGATTAGTGCTCCCCCTAGATGAGGCCACCGGGGAATCGAGCTATGGTGTTGTGCTACAAAAACAAGTTAGAGTAAAATGCACATACACATATTTAAATGAGAATTAGAGGGGATGAGAAGTGAATTAAGATAGATATAATAGAAGAAGACTGGATAAGAGGAAAAGATTAGAGGAAGGTGAAATCAGATAGGAAACATATAATTCAGATTATTCAGAGAAGAGAAATCAGATTTTTAAGCCAGACTGGGGACGGTCCCGTATATACACTAACGGTCCCTTATATATTGGGGACCGTCCTTGTATAGAGGACCATCGCCATTGGGACTTGTTATGGACAGAGTATTGTGATTTTAGCATTTGCCATTTTAAAGTTAGTTAATATCACACATTTTAAAGACAACAATGACAAGTATCACAACATAAAGAGATAGATTTCATCAATCATAATAAGAAACCAACCATTCATTCATAAGAAGCATACATAGCATAGATGGAGACATACATCAAACATTACGATCTAGACAATAAAACTACAAACTATTTCTAAAAACATAAGTTCCTAGAACATGCTTGGCCCAAAAGATACTTGTTGGGAACGCTTAAAGTGACGATCATTATCGAGTCAATGAGTCTTGTAATATGGTCATGTAATAGCTTGTTAGAATCGTACAAATATACTCTACATCATAGTAGAAGTGTGCCGCCTAGTTTAGTCATAGTATTTAGGCTAATGTCGAATGAGTGAAATATGTAAACACGGCACACTTCCCTATTCTCATCTTAAGGATGACTATATATAGCTTGTAACCTCTCATTTGAGAGGTGTTGGTTGTCAATGTAATAGAGAAATCCTCTCTAGTTACTCTCACTATCTCTAGAATACAAACTTTCCTTGACTCGCATTTTATGACGCACACTAAAAGATGACGCGCAAATAGCAGAGTCATAAAATAAGAGTCATAACGAGTAAATTTTTTATCGAAGATGACTCGCTTTAAAAAGCGTCATAACATATGGGTCATAATCAGTTAAAATTTAGCCTGCTAGATGACGCTCGTTTTGCTTCGTCATAAATAGGGGTCATCTCCTTCGTTTTTTTTTTTGCCCAAAAACACTTCCCGCTCTTAACACTAAAACTTCCCTCTCAAACCCCTCTAAAATTATTCAAAACACTCAAAACACTCCCGCCCCCTCTCAAACCCCTCTAAAAGTCTGCACCCACACCATATAAATACCACATATAATAACCCCTTAGGGTTATTCAACTTCTCTGTTTCTCTCTCTACGCCGACAAACACACCCACCCACATCTCCTTTCTTCTCCGATCACTTATCCGGCGAGAACTCCACCACCGCTGCGCGTCCACCTACACCTCCACCACCATCATTCACCATTTTTCCTTCCCGTCATTTTAAGCTATCAAACGCGCCATTTGACCTACATTAACACCACTTCAATCTAAGATTTATACTCGAATCCGAACACCTTTTTCCTCTTTTCGTGTTTCTTGTTCGAGCCGAGCATCAAGGTGGGTAAACCCACCATTTTTATCAAGTTATCACCACGGGTTTGTCTCAAAAACCCTCGGGTTGCGAGATAAACAAATAAAAACGTGTAAATAAATAATAAAAATGAGTAATAATGTGGTTGGTATCAAGTTTGGTTCATGGTTGTGTATGGGTTTGGTTCAAATAGGTGGTGTCGAGTTTGAAGTTTGGTGATGTTGTGGATTGTTTTGATGGTAAAAGAGGCCGGGCCATAAGGTAAAAATGATTATTATTGTTTTGATAACTTTATAATCTGCTGATTTGTCTTACTCCTCGGTTAATTAATCGAAACAGATATGTATTTACCAATTTTAATTATACTGCAGGATGCTAACGATTTCAGACTGAGGAGGTACTTACTCTACCTCATATTATCTTTTGAGTAGTGCTTATTTCAGTCTAGTTCACTGTTGCATTACCCTTTCATCAGATTCAATTGGACTTATCTTAACTTGTATAAGCTGTTTCAACATCTCTCTGCTTGTTTTTCATCTTGGACTAATAGTTTTTAATAGACTTGCTGCGAATTGCATAAGTTTGTTTGTAAACAACTTAATATTAACTTTGTTATTCATGATCTTTTGTTTAATTGTAGGGCGTAATCTCGATAGATCAGATGGACCTTCTAGTGGAGAAAGTTAAAATGCTTACAGGAGAGATTGCTTTCAGTTCAAGTACAATGTTGCTGGTTATGTGCCAAGTTTCTGAGTTTGATTGAACTGATTCAAAGGTATTTTAGTTGTTCTCATCAGAAGATAGGGCAGTTTGATGGTTATTTAAAGTCTGCATTTAGATATTTTAGTTTTGAGCTCTTATCTGCCCTAATAAGCTTAGCAATAAGCTGAGCTTAATTTGAGTTCATTTTGGCTTTGCTAGTTAGTTCAATAATGGTGCTTAAGTGAGTTCCTATGAGTTGGTCTGCTGTGGAGTAGTCTTGCTCAAATTTTGCGCCAAATTCCTAATCTGCTACCACAGATTGTTTTGCAGCAATTAGTTATCTGCACTGCTGATCTAGGATCAAAATTGGCTTATCGTATCTGCTTTAGGTCCTAATTTTTGGAATCTAGGTAGGTTAGGTAGGGGTCTTTTGGTGCATAATCTGGTATTTGAGTTTCACCTTATTAATCTGCTTATAACTGATCTGCAAATAAGCCCATATACGCCCTGTGCAGACCATTTGTTGTTAATCAACTGTAGTTGCATATCATATACAACTGTTTCTAAAATGTTGTTTTATTTGACTAGATTGGTGGTGATAGCAATGAGTACACGGATGCGGATTTCGACGATATTCGAGAAGAATGGCCAATTTAATTATGTGTCGAATTTCATTTTTAGGTAGAAATCGTATTGTAGTAACATTAACTAATGAATTGTTATGTAATGAATTGGTAATTTGATTATATATGAAATGCGTTAATTTTTGTACAATTATCAGGTTTATTGTCAGTAATTATTTATATAATCAGGTTTTAATTAAAAAACAGAAAAAATAAAAAAAAATGATTTTAAGGTAATGACTCGCAAAAACATATGTCAGAAAAGTGTGTCATAAAAGTTAGTCAAAATGATTTTAAGGGTAATGACACGCAACGTGGGTCATAAGTGCGAGTCATAGAGGGATGACGCACAAATGCGAGTCATGAATATTTATGACGGGTCTTTCCTTGACTCCAATGTGCACGTCATAAGGTCTCTTCTTGACTCGCATCTGGAGTCAAGGAAAGCCCTTTTTCTAGTTACTCTCTCTCTCTCTCTCTAGAATACAAACTTTCTCTCTCTAAACGTTATATGTGTGAAATGATGTCATAAAAGTAGGACCAACAATTGGTATCAAAGCTAGAAGATGATTTAGAAGTGTTTGTGTTTTAATTTGTCTTATTTTGGTCGAGTAAAGTCTGAATTTTTTTTACTATAGATCTGAGCTTATTTTTAAATTTTTTATAATAAGATCTGGTCCTTTTGGTCTCATTTTCTGGGTATTTTGTCAGTTTTTAAGTTTGAAAAAACTAGGTTTTTCTGGGTTTACTTGAAGATCTCCGAGTAAGTTTTTGAAGTTTTCCGAGTAAACAACTCAGTTTTTTTGAATATTTCCGAGTAAGATTTGATGTTTTCCGAGTAAGGAAAGGTTGGGTTTCCGAGTATCTGATTCCGAGTAAGGAAGGTTCCGAGTAAACATTGTATCTCCAAGTTTGGAAATGAAACTCTGTCCGAGTATTGAAAAATCTTTCGAGTAAGGAATTTATTTCACTTTCCGAGTAAGAAACCCTTCCGAGTAAGAAACCCTTCCAAGTAAGCAAATATTTCAGACTCGATAATTATCACTCGTCAAAACATCAACAAAAGTCAATGGTCAAAAGTCAAGAAAAAAAGGGGAACGAGAGCAAGAACGAGCAAGAACAACAACCGTAACAAAACCGGATTCGAACACATAACCACAAATCTAAATAACAAATCTAAAACCACATCCTAAATCCCATCATCACAGATTCACAGCCAAGAACACAAATTAACCAAAACTTGATACAACCATACCCTTACCATCACTCTTTCAACTTACAATCTACATCTAATCTCAACCAAGACTCGAAAAAGAAAAAGAAAGATCTTAGACATCTCTTTTTATCATCGAAGATCCGTTCAAAGAAATAGAACCACAAGAGATTTTCCATCGTAGATCTTTTTAGAAGACAAGCTTCTCTTTAATATTTGAACTTTTTCAAATAAAGAACAAAACCACAACAGTTTTATACTTACTTTCTTTCGGTTGAAAAAAAAAGAAAAAAAAAAACAACAACAACAAGAAAACAAACACCTACCTGAAACATCTTTCAAGATCTTGAAACTGTGGTCATTATTAGCTTTGAAAAAGCATAGAGGGTGTTTCTGGTTCGATTATAACAAGAAACAAAGAAAGTCTTGTGGCTAGTGTGTTTGTGTTAATCGGTTTCAAGTAGAAAGATAAAAGGACGAATTTGTGTATTGTTTTTGTAGTTGGTGACTGATTTTTTGTGGTTGCATTTTTGAAGCGTATGTATTATTAGGGTTAAGAAAAATAGGGTTACGAAAAATTAAGGTAGGGTGTAAGTGGATTTGGGCTGAGTGTGATTGGGCTGGTATCTTCAAACGGTTGTTGGGCTTCTTACTAATCTTAATTGGTCTTGGGTTGCTATTACAACAAGGGATGAATTTTTGCTGGTATTTAAAGGGACGAAGTTTTTAGGTGGTTGGAATTGTTATAGCTCAAAGTGGACTGCTAATTTGTGGTGTCATTAATTTTGGATTGGGCTGAAATTTAGTAAAAGTTTGTGGTGGACTCAAATTGGTTATATTCAAATCTTCTCACCAATTTGGTGTGTGCGCTGAATTTTTGGGATATAATTTTGGACCACGGTTATAATTGAGCTTCAAAAATCTAAGATTGAGTATTATTTTACGATTGAATTTTTTTTTTGGGTTCGTGTGGATATAACTACTGTGCTAGTTATTGTGAAAGCATGAACGATCGACAAAAGATTCATTTGAAAACACAATCGTACTTCTTTATCGTCTACAAGATCCATTTTTCATTTCACACTGATATTAAATGGAATCAAGTTCACAAGAGAGAAAGATGCCTAAAGTTGTGCAAAAAGCTATCCATTCAAAGGAAAATTGTTTATCACATTTTGAACCAGTTAAGCTTCAATGTGTGGCCCTCTCAGAAGCAAGGTTACCATTATGGGGTACATCATTTCATCGAGCTTTTGAAACACTCTTCGGATCTGAAATGGACTTTTTAACCTTCTAAGGGAAACTCTTGCACAACATATTTCAAATAGAGAAGCAAATTGAACAGGGAAATGACTGCATAGTAGGATATAGAGCGCTCAAGACACAGTTAAAATGGTTTCTCTACATAGATTTTAGAGTGCTCAAAAATTCTTCGGATTATGAATCAGCAAGCAAAATATGGAGAGAATGCATCACTAGTATGGAAGTTGAATTTTTTAGAGATCAGTTGCTTACACTAATGAAGATACTGGAACTAGTGCTTAATGCAAGATCATTCATCTGAGGGAGATGCTGGAAAAGAAGAAAAAGTTAAAAGAAAAAGAACGGGAAAGAATTGAAATGGAGATGCAGATACAAGCGGGAACGGCCAATGAGGAAGGGACATCAGATGATAATTTGGGTTTCACTGGTCATAATGCATTATCAGAACAGCTTAATGGAAACAACAGTCTAGGGAATGATTCGGATACTGACGGGAAACTCAACTGTAAGGATGATTTGAAGACTGCAGGTGCTGATGTCGGATCTTCACATTGTACAGACACATTGGTTAAGGTACATCAATCAACTGATGATATCAATATATTTGATAATGTGTTTTGTGGAAAACTAGAAGGGGGGTTGAATAGTTTTACGTCTTTTTAATTTTTATTATGAAAACTTTATTTCCTTTTAAAAACTTAGATTTGAATTTATGTGAACTCAACTCTTAAACAATATGAACAAATATAAGTAAATATAAGTAAGCAATGCAAGTAAGGTAATAAATATGAAATGAAAGATAGAGATGGAAAGATCTAACTGAGAGAAAAGAGATTTATAGTGGTTCGGCTACAAGGACACATTCCTTGCCCTACTCCACTCCCTGAGCACCTAACTCGATAGTTCACAATACTATGTCAACAAGCTCCCTTATGGCGGAGAAAACCTTACAAAACTTTAGCTTACACCGGCTTAACGACACAAAGCTAGATGTCGGGTTCTAATCGTATTTAGAACCAATCTCACAACTTATACACGACTTAATCACACCTTCTTCCTCACGACTTCTTGACGACTTCTTCACGCCTTTACTACTTACACACCTTAACAACACAACTTCTCTACTTACACACTAACCTATCCCAAACAATTATTCACACAACTATCTAACAACAATACACAACTTATATACAAATGTATGTTGACACAAACAACTTAGGTATCTAAGTTGCAATACTTCTTCTCTAGTTGTTGAAGGAGTATACTTCTCTTGCACTTGAATGGAGGAAGCTTGGATCACTTGGAAACCAAAGCTTAAGAAGATATGATCAAAGGTTTTTAGAAAGAATTTACAAGGATTAGAAAGAGTTTAAAATAGAAAGTTTTATTGTGCAAAAGGTTAGTAAAAATCCAGGGGAAGGCTGGTATTTATAGGCAGAAAAAACTAGACAGCTGGAAGCTAGAGGAGCGTGGCCGGCCCCCTTAAATAGGGGGGCGGTCCCCTTAAAATTAAGGGGGCCGCCTTGTATAATTAAGGGGGCCGCCCTCCCTAACCGTTGCCCAGTTTTGTCTTTTTGTGGGGAAGGTTTTTCTGAAACATTTTTACTGATTTTTGTTGAAAATTTGAATTCATAAATTTATAATGAATTAAACCTTTTTATTTGTTACCAAAAATGTTTTTCTAAAAGATATAAAATGTTTTTGACATTTTATAAAAAATCTAGTTATTAAGAAAATGTTCCTTTGATCATATAATACATTAAGCATTAGTTCATTCATACCTTAAGTGATTTTAGTTGTAGAAGTGAATATTTACAACTAAGTACTTGTTTATTTTATAAGTTTATGTTTTAATGAGTTTACATTTTGTGATCATCAAAACATAGAGATATGAATAAATATTGATAATATTTTTAGGCATTATTTATGTCAACATGTTTGCTTATGAGACACAAAGTCATGGACAACCTGAGTACATTAATGATACATATGTGGTGAATCGGGATGATAGAAATATTACTCCTAAGACTCCACATATGGATCCTAATGGAGGTACGGTTGAACATGACAATGTGAATCATGATCAAGAATTTACTTCAATTACTTTGTTAATTAAGAATATGCAAAATGAAGTTGTTCGATGTAATGAGCTTAATCGTGAACTAAAAGCACAAAATACGTCGTTAACTGAAAAGCTCGAAAATTATAGTAAATGTATAAATGATTTTGAAACATAAACTAATCGTGAATACAGCTTTGAAGTGGAAAATGGGATGTTGAGATACGAAAATAAGAGAATTTTAAAAGAGTCAAGCGACATCTAAGAAAAACTGAAACGTCAAATATTCTCTCTAGAACAAAATTTTCAAAGATGTCAAGCACAAAGCATGACTTTGAGCTCGCTTTACAACACAATCAAGAAAAGCAGTCTCTTGAAAACCCTTGGATGTCAAAACTTGAACAACTTGATGATGACAACGTGTCAATGAAGTGTCAAATTTCAAAATACGTAAAAGAAATTGAGCATTTGAAACAGATTTACAAAAATCTGTTTGATTCAATCAAAAGTTTACGAGTTCAGACACAAAACTCAAACATGAAACACAAAGAGACTGATGATTTGAAGTCTCAATTTTCTGAATTCACTAATAAAATGTTTGAAAATGTTTTGCAAAAGATTGAATCAATGAAAATTAAAAAGGTTGAGTCTCAAATTACAAAAGTTTCCTTTCCAAATCCCCTGTTCTATTCTAATACTCCTGATTTTGAAAAGGAAATGGGGGAGAAAATGTATCTTTTTGAAAATGAAAATCATGTGCTTCAAACAAAAGTGGTTGAGCTTGAAATGCTTTTAGCTCAACAAACAAAAGATTTTGAGGATGCCAAAACTGACTTTTTCAACAAAACAACCAAATTCGAAAATTATTTTGAAAGACTTGAAAAAGAAAATGTTGAGTTCGAACGGAAATTGGCTCGTAAAATGGATGATTCTAAAGCCGAAAATGATCAATTTTTGAAACAAATTGCTTCTTTAGAATCAAAATTGGCATCCCAAGATCATCTTTCTCTTCAAAAAGAATATAGTGATTTGAGAACTTTATATAATGCTTTAAAAGTGAAGTTTGTTTCTCTTAACCGATCAAAGGGAAAAGCTCCTATTTCAAAATTTTCAACACCAGAAGTGAGTGTTTCAATGAAGGTTTACACGAGTGAATCTTCAAAACCATTTTCGAAAAAGGTTTCCCAGTTTACAACATTTTCTTTGCAAAAAGGAAGAAAGTTTTCGAAGAAACCAAGTTTTTCTGAAACACTTACTTCTCAAAAGTTTTTAGATCCAAATGCTTCAAAAGAAAAGACTCAAGTTTTTCAAAATCCACATTCTCGTTTTACGCCGGTAAAGCAAGTGTGGAGACCTAATCAAAGTTGTTTAAAACCCCCAAATGCTTCAAATGGAAAGAATTAAGCTTTTCAATCTCCGCACTCTCGTTTTACACCGGTAAAGCAAGTGTAGAGACCAAAGAAAAGTCGTTCAAAACCTTTCAAATATTCAATATCAAAATTGCTTTCGCTGCAACATAAGTATAACTCTGCTTTGAACATTCCAAATACAGGAGGATTTTCATTTATCACAAAAACAAATCTTCAAAGAGAACCCATGAGGTTCAACTCTAGATGGAAATCTTCGTCTTCAGATTTAAAAACTTCAAGAGAAACACTGGGTTTCTCAAACAATTTTCAACGGAAAAAGAGTTTAAATCTCATCTGATTCCACGAATGTTATTTCAAAATGAAACACCGGTTTTCAGTCCTCGTTGGAATTCAACATCTTTAAATCAGATTGAGACAACTTACAAATGGATTTCAAAATTTAGTAAACCTGTTAGCGCCGTGCTTAAATGGGTTCCCAAGGTTGTTGTCTAATCTAAACTTTATATGACTTCCTAGTACTTCAGCTAAGGACTCGGACTTCAACATGACGACTTGTACACTCATTACAATGTACAACTCGGGTTTCAAAGAAAGGAAAGTGCCTTGCTAAACCATTCTTTAAAAGCAAGCGTGCACTTATCCTAAAAACAAAAAGCAAAATCTTCTCTGGCTTGAGCTATTTTAGAGAAACTTTAAAAATCTTTAAGCTCAAGTCAACGGTTGTTGATCAAATGTTTGATAACACCACGATTTTTCAAAGAAAGGACCCTGTTGTACGTTTTGGTGCAACAATCCTAACAGAAAAGAAGTTCTTACGCAAAGTTTATCAAAAACTTCTTAATCTTGAGCAAAATTTATTCAAAACTTTTCAAAATTTTGCTCAAGATTTTCTAATATTTACTCCCCAATTCGCTCTAAAGTTTAAAAATGTCAAAACATATGCTAGTTTGGAGGGGGAGTATTTCAGAGTATAACGTTTCAGTTACCTTGAAGCAAAATTTATTCAAGAATTTTTTCAAACTGAAATTTCTAAATCTTTTAGAATTTTGAATCAAGAAGACTCATTCCCTCAAACTTTAAAACGTTTAAAATTCTCAAAAAAAATGCGAGTTTTGAGGGGGAGTATTTACAAAACAAAAATTATTCCGTAAAAATCATGCTTAATGGCTTGTGCAAAGATAACAGTGCACAACCCGTACTTTTAAAGAAAGGACGCTGAGGTACGCTTCAGTGCCTCAATCCTAATCAAAGGAGCGAAAGCTTCTTACTTTTGAGTTGAATTAACCAGAATTTTAATAACTTTTTCAAAATTTTGCTCAAAAGAACAAGTATCCCCTTGTTAAGGGGGAGTACTTGAAACAAAATCTTTGTTCACAACACAAAAGTTCTTGTTGAAATTCTTCCCGTAAATCTCAAAAAACATATTTTAGTCAAAAGTTTCCAAAAAGAACATGAATATGCTATTTTTGAGGGGGAGAATAAGTATGTGATTAAAATATGGTAATTGAAAAGATGAAATCTCGCATGAGCTCGACTCAGATTATACCCTCGAATTGACGAATATCAAATGTCATTAATCGAAAAGACATGTCCTAGACGGGTAATAATTTCAAGCTGGTTTATCCAGTGATGTAAATGTGTCTCGCAAAGGATTTGTCTGAGTAGAGTGTAACGATATCGAGAGATTTTCCTTTAATATGACCTGGACGGGTAATAATTTCAAGCTAGTTTAACTAGTGATGTAAACGTGTCTCGCAATGGTCATATTCACTGAAAATCAATCAATTCTAAAAGTGCTAACTCCACCCAACATGTGCAAATTTACCTTAAACACTTATGAGCACATGTGAAGGAGGAGTATTTTTGAAAATACTAAACTCTCAAAGTGTTAAAAAAATATTTTTTACAATCATAAACACTTTGAGAGATTTTCAAATGATTGGTTTTATGGCAACATAGGATAGTCATGGAGTTATAAGGTGACTAAGGTTAGGAAACCGTCCTATGATCCGCCAGAGCCGGAGGGATCTACCCATGGACAATACCAATAGTTTAGAACTAGAAAGTCCTAGGTATGATTGAAAAAGGAGTAAAGAAATGAAAGGAGAAAGAAGGGGTTGAAGAATTAAAAAGAAAATCAAATATAAGGGTGAAAAGAAATAGCCATCCATATGTCCAACCTTAGGGCAGAAACCGGGTTCAATTCATATGCTACTGGATGTCACTACAAGTGACACCGGTATTGAAGACTAAGCCGTCATGGACCCAGTGATGCACTGCACTAAACCTTCTAGCCACTCAAGTGTCTCTCAAAAGATACTTGTTTCATTTCTCAAGGAGAACCCTTCATTATCTATCGACCTCTCATTCAGAGATGAATTGATACTGAAAAGGAGGCACTCTGCTCAATGCCTCCGATGACTAAAAACCAATAAGCACTAAATCGATTCTAGAGCCGCGAGATACATCAGAAGATCTCATAGGAACACTTAATATTTCTACACTGGTTGTTCAACAATAAGGACACCAGTTGTAAATTACAAGAGTCCTACGCAGATCTTAGTAATCTACCAACACTCATGAGGGAATTCACAAATGTGAATCTCAGTGATTGAGTGGAAATCCTGCCAGGGTCAACATCAAACAGCCCTGACAAAAGGTCACTTCGGTAATCCCTTATGGATTACGCTTAGTGTTCAAAGTGGCTTCAAACGGTCTACAGTCGTGGAGTGATACTTCGGTATACTTCAGCGGCTCACCTGAATCGTTGATACACTTTGGTGTATCTGAGTTAGCTCTCTCGGGGGCATCCGGTTCAGGACTGGCCTTGGCAAGGATTAGAGAAAGTCTTCACACTATGCTGTTGACGATCTCGAAGTTTGAACCTATAAGTTTCGGAAGATTTATTGCTAACTGTTTAATTGCAGGTATTCTTGAAGACCAGGAGTTCCACTACCACCATTTCCATCATGCTCATGCTAATATCACGAAGAAAGTTCTCATAAAGACAAAGGCAAGCCAAACTTTTAAAAGTCAAAGATTAAAGCTAAAGAAGTGAGAACTACTTGAAGTATGAAGATCAAAAGTCAAAAGAAGTATGAGCATGGTGGAAAAGACGTAAAGACATCGTGATTAAAGAACATTGGTGGAAGGCGGATCGTGACATTACCATATCACTCACAACAAGAACGAAGAACAAAGATCACAAAGCATGATTGGAACAAAGAATCTAGCAAAGCTATTACACCAAGCCTTAAAGTTCAAGAAAACAAGCATCAAAGAAGTTAAATGATCATCCATTTCTATTGATGGACCCATAGCCCACATGTCACAGAATGAGATCTCAATGATCACCCTTTAGGGGGAGATTATTGGAAACGCAAAAGTGATGATCATAAATGTAATCAAAGAGAGATCTCAATGATCGTCCCTTAGAGAGAGATTGTTAAGAACGCTTAAAGTGACGATCATTACCGAGTCAATGAGTCTTGTAATAGGGTCATGTAATAGCTTGTTAGAATCGTAAAAATATAGTCTACATGATAGTAGAAGTGTTCCATCTAGTTTAGTCATAGTATTTAGGCTAATGTCGAATGAGTGAAATATGTAAACACGGCACACTTCCCTATTCTCATCTTAAGGATGTCTATATATAGCTTGTAACCTCTCATTTGAGAGGTGTTGGTTGTTAATGTAATAGAGAAATCCTCTCTAGCTACTCTCTCTCTCTAGAATACAAACTTTCTCTCTCTAAACCTTAAGTGTGTGAAATGATATCATAAAAGTAGGACAAAAAATAATAATTGATTATTTTTAACTAAATATGTAGAGATGTTTAGTTAGAAGGTGGAAAAGAAAGTGTTGGAGGAGTAGGTGGCATGGTAGCAAGGGGAGTTCGTTGCACATTAGGTTGAGAGAGGAGGTGCTTAACATGGGCAAACATGTAGTGGAGTTCATCTCTTAGGGATGAGATGAGATGGAAGTTGTGGTAGCAACATACACAATCCATGGTATGATTGTTAACAAAATGGTATGGAAGATGATAACCTATGATTGGAGATGGTGGTGGAGTAGAAGGAATATAGTCCAAAGGCCCATTTGGTGATGGTGATGATGAGGTGTTTAAGAGAGGAGAGTTTGAGAGGGTAAGCAAGGGTGATAAGTTTCTTATGAATGGTGATAATAGAGATAAGCTAGGCCTTGAAGAAGGTGAGGATGTGCCTTTGGTTGAGGGTGTTTTGAGTGGTGCACTAGGAGCAAGAGGAGAATTGGGTTTTGCTTTTGGTGATGGAGTTGTATCTTCTTGAGAAAGACTTGGACCGTGTGAAATTCAAGTGAATAATGTGTATGTTCGTGTATCTTGATAGTTTATCCTAGGTGCTTACGCCAAAGTGGTGGAGGTTTAATCCGTTCTCAAGCCTATGGTAATCTATGTGCTATGACAGGTAGAGAGTGTTTATTTTTCCCGTTTCCATTCATGTTATACAACTTATACACCCGAGAGATGTGAGAATCCAAACACTTATTGTGAGGTGCTAGTATATAATTTCGTGCTTATTAGGACTATGGTGGAACGAATGTATGTTGTAATTACTTTTATACCAATACTAAATGACCCCAAACTTGTCAATTGATTAGATAAAAGCACATTTTCTTGAGGACAAGCGAATCCAAAGTGTAGGGATATTTGATAAGGATTTATTTGGTACCTTTTTAAGGGGTCATTTAAGCCCAAAAGTCATATGTAATTGATCAAATATTGCCCTAAATCATTTCTTTTTGTATATAAGGTACTTGGGACTAAAAATCTAAAAACTGGCATGTTTTGGGCTAAATCAGAAGAAAAAGTGAATAAAACAACAAAGTCTGAAAATCTGTCAGAAAATGAGGTCAAACGGCGTCACACTTTACTAAGTGATTCCGTCACTTTGTATTTGAAGACGAAGACCTAGTGCAAATTTAACAAGCGACGCCTCAGAACTTTTGGAAGACCAAAAATCAGAGCAAAGTTTACACGTGACGGCTCCGAAGTTTTATAGAGTAACGGCGTTAAAGATCAAACGGGAGGGCATCATGACGGCGAATTATCAAAGACGAAACCCTAATTGGAGGTGAGCTGACGGCGTCACAACTTGCGAGTGACACCATTACAGATGTATTCCTATATATATTTTTCGTATCTTTTTCATTCATTGTAACATCTTGGAGGATAACTTTAGAGAGCCGAATTTCTGCTACTTTGTAAAGGTTTTTACAGCCTCTTTACCCATGTTTCATTGAAATAAGTAATTCATTCTTAATCATTCAATATGTCTGTGTGTTGTTTGATAGTATGCTTTTCTTCTCTTCACATTAACATGCTAGGCTAGATTTATTAGTGTTTGCTTAGATCTAATGAAACCTAGTTATTGATTATTGATTTGTCATCTCTTGTTTAATTAATTGCCTCGCGTTAGAATAAGAAAACCTGTTTAACTCTTATAAGTACTAGCTTGTCAACTTATAAAACGCAACCCTAGAGTGCACTAGTTAGTTTTTCTCATTGTATTTATTACTTTAATTGCAGCTTGTAGATCCTGGAAAACTTAATAGACTTTAAGGTTTTTAGGGGAGACTTATATGTTCATAGAGTTGGGGCATTCGACACCTCCCCACGACCAATAAAAAGGAATACAACGCTTCAATTAAAACAAGGATGTGACAATTCGACTAATCAATAGGAGATAACTAGGGAGTAAGGAAATCTAAGTGAACACATTCTCCTATCATAAGAGTTACCACTTTTACTTTCCTTGGTTATTTGTTTAATTATTAGTTTTGTTTTAGTTAATTAGTAGCTAAAACGCCCACTCTTCAAATCCCGAGATATAATTTGCATTTATAAAAAAAATATAAAAAATACTAAATGACTCACCCCTCACCTTTAGACCTATCTTGACATATACTTCGGCCTTCACATACACTATTCCCCTAGAGAACGATCAATCCCCAGTGTCTTACCTATACTACACTACAACGGTTAGGTACACTGCCTAGGAGGATTGTAAAACTTCTTGTGAGGTCTTACAACCGCCACATCAGATGCTCTATGGGCTTTTCGAACAACCTACAAAACACCTACTGGAACTACACCATACAGACTCATCTATGGTAAAACATGCCATCTGCCATTCAAAATTGAACATCATGCATATTAGGCACTCAAGAATTGTGATACAGACTTAATAGCTGCTGGAGAAAAACGAATGTTTCAACTCCATGAGTTGGACGAATTTCATTTACAAGCATACGAAAACTCTCGGTTATACAAAGAAAGAACCAATTTCTGGCATGATCGTAAACTAAGAATCCGTAAAGAATTCAAGCAAGGAGATAAAGTCCTCTTGTTACACTCGAAATACAAATTCAAACAGCCAAAACTCCGATCAATATGGCTTGGTTCCTATATGGTTAAACACGGTTATCCATCCGGATACATCGAATTATATGGACGTAATGACAAAACATTCATAGTTAATGGCCATCGACGAAAGTTATATCGTGAAGAATACAGTTACAATGACAGAAGGGAAGAAACAACTCCCTTCTTTCCCAAAACATTAAAAGGAAAACTAGTCTAGCTAAAGACTCTAAAAAACAAGCGCTTCTCGAGAGGCAACCTATGATTTCAGATTTTATTTGTCTTTTCACCACACTTAAATTTAAGTGTGGAAGCATTGATTAAAGAAAACAAAATCCTTGTATTTTGTGTTTTATTTTGCAGGTTTTTAAAAATTATGGATGCAAGGATGATGGAACTCAAACATCAACTTCCGAATATAACCTCGAGAAGTTTCGTTCCTCTTATCTCATTTTTAGCTATTTCTAATTTTATCAGTCTTTTCACATTGAGGACAATGTTCAGCTTATGTGTGGAGGGGGGGGGGATAAATAGGTAAAATCAAGCATAACTCTACACTAATGCTTGTTCCATAATTTTTCAAGAATTTAGGAATTAATATTAACAATTTTCAGTAAACTAGGATCTAAAAATATGCTCTAGCAAAACAATTCAATATATAGCCAGCACATTTAAAAATCCACCAAATTGTGAGAATATTCTTTGCCTTCATGAAGTGTACAATCTTTGCACTTCCTGCTTCATTTATATATGAGTGTGCTGATAATTTATTTTAGCTCTAGAACTTGTGCATGTATATCGTTTACTAAACCGCAGTGAGGTTATTTTATAGTTGAATACATGTGATAAAGAGGCAAGATATACAAACCAAATCAACCTTAAAGCCTATCTCTTGATATTTTAGTCGGCTACACTGGTCGCTAAAATCACCATCAAATACACCCATATCACCCCTATCAATCCACTAAATGAGTGAAAAACAATCAATTGCAAAGCAAAGTCCCAATTGTTTGCTAGTCACTAATGTATTAAGAAAAAGTTCTATGAAATATGAAGAAAAGTCAATATTAGAAAAGGAAGAGATGAATAAAGGCAAAAAGTATAACCCTATAAAAGTAAAGAAAAAATTGTGAATAATAGTGGCTAGCAATATTCTAATTCTTTGGACATTTTGCTACTTATTTCTCTCAAAATTATCCCCAAAACTTCATGCCTCACATTCCAATCATGAAACCCTATATTTTGCCCTTTTTTGATATATTTATCTGGTGCTCACGCCGCAACGATTATGTTTACGTATCTTGTACAAGCATATATTAGCTTTATCGGTTACGTCTGTGCAAATTGAGTGTTCCCATATAATCACCCCCATTGAGCGAAACTGTGTGAATATGAATAATTCCTTTGTGAGGTGATTGAGTTATGTATTGATGCCTATTATAAATTAAAATGTCTTTGTCACTAACAAATATTTCTCTTCCAAAATTAATCTCTCAAGTCTTAATATGTTTTTTTCGCTTACATTGCTTCAGGGCAAGCAATAGCTAAGTATGGAGGGATTTGATGATGCTCGAATTATACGTATTTTATAAAGCGTTATTTGTTAGTTTCTTAATGGTTTCTATGGACTTTCGATACTTAATTGTATGAAAATACATTTCAGGTTCAATCAACAAAGAATCTCCCTAAGCAAGATGAATTACAAGCATTAGAGTTACGTTTGAGCTAAGCCAAGAAAAGCCTATAGAAAGCAAAAGAGCGCCGATCTCACACCCAAAGTACGCCGGTTACGGGAGGCGTAATCAGTCTCATATTCTGAGTCAGCACTATAAAGTACGGCGATCTCGAGAATAAAGTGTGCCGGTCTTCAGTTCAATTAATGACCCTTTGGTGCCAAGAAATGTGTTGAAGCCCGCCGGTTTTAGTAACAATGTCCGTCGGGGTCGTGATTGAAGCCCGCCAATCTTATTGCAAATTCGGCGTACTTCAGAAGATGACCAGTCTCACTGAGACTATAAATAGAGCCCCAATCCACCTCATTTGATACAATCCTAATTCCAAAGTATTACTAAAGCTCTGATAACCAATCCACATTCGAATTACACCAATTGGAGTGGGCAAGCGAAGAAAAGTATTATGTACGTTGAAGTGCGACCTCTGTGTTGGTATAATTGATCGCTAGTGACGGTAGCTAAATCGTTGTAATCAATTCAGGGCGTATGACTCTATTTTATGGCGAATCAATCACTGTGTAACACCCCCAACTCGAAATATGGTAGCGGGATTAAGCTTGGGGTGCTATGTGAGGGGTAAGACGGTCACATCCATAGAAAACAATCTCATAACGAGACGCTTTTAGAAAAACATATCATTCGAATACAAAATTTAATATTTAGAGTCTAAAAGACTCTTATCACAAGTTGCAGCGGAAAATAAAACATAGTTTGCAGCAGAAAACAAAGATAGTTTACAGCAGAATAAAAGACACAGTTTTAAAAGATTATTCAAATGATAAAATAGTAGGGGTAGAAAGTAAAGCCCATGATAGCCATCTTCAGTCTTCAGCCACTCCTGGTGCTTACAAACAAGCATCAATTACCTGAGATAAAATATGCTAAAATGTCAACACAAAGGTTGAGTGTAATCCATAAGTTTAGTAAATAATAGTTGAGCACAAGATTTTAAGTCTGGAAGATATATGTAACAAATACAAATATCGGGTAAGCGTCAAATAATTCTTTTGCTAAGCTCATGACACACAAAGCGTTAACCAGCACCAATAACCTTGGCGTAAGTCGACAGTAACCGCAAAATTTCATAATATAGTAGTTGCCCCCAAAGCTAGGTACTTTGCCAGATACCTATAGGCCTATAAACTATAATCGGGAAGGTCACATGGCGGGAAGGTCAATTTCTATAGGCCTATAAACTACAATCGCGCTCACTCGCAAGTGATTAATGGTTCATGATCGAGGGACTTGCTTTTAGCAAGGAAGGTACTTATCATTATCGTATCAGTCAGGAATAGCATACCAATAAGCAATTATGCTCATAAAAATAAGTAAGTAGCATGTATCTCCCCCATTGGTTTATAAACAATTTAAAAATAAAGTGGGGCTACGAATCACACCTTAGCAGCATATGAAATAAGATATCACAATATGATCAAATGGGATAGCACGGAAAGTGAACCTCAGCACAACCTAATATATGAATAATATGTCTCAGCAATAAAACTTAAAGTGATTTATAAAGTATTACTCGTATTTGAAATGAAAATGTTTTATTTCAATGGCGTTTGAGTGACTCATCATGATTTTAGAAGAAAGAATAACGAAGAGAAGAGAATAACTAAGATTAAGAAAAGAATTATTGAGAAAGATAAGAAAGAAAACATCAATAGGTTGTTTCGGTGTTTTACCTATTTCCCAAATAGTTGGTAACTCATCATGATTTTGGAAGAAAACATATAAATTTTGAAAAGGTTTTTTGGATATTGAGTAATCATAAATGATTAAGTTATAAAAGGTTTTATCAAAATTTGGGCATGATGCGTCCGTTTATAAAGCATTTCCAAGTCTTTATGACTCTTGAATATAAGTTTTATTGCCACATTTTACAAGTTAAATATATATAATTGGACACTATCATTCGGGTATATATTAGTTTTCAAGTTTATCGACCATTTTGTGTATGTTCGGGTCCAAATATGTTAAGCTCTTATGAGTCTAACATACTCTTCCATCTCAATTATCAAAATCATCCATAAGTCCATCGGCTAATATCGTAAATCCAATAACGTCCAATTCTCATCCAAGCATAGGTTATAACAAGTATCCAAGTTCAATGTCCAAATCATATCTCATATTATCCAAATAATTAATCGTGTTAGGAACACGTTTTGTAATTTATCAAGTCTTAGTCATTTCCGATAGAATATTGCTCAAAATAGGATTCTATATTTGTAATGAAGGTCCGGTCCATTAGGAATCCATGGGCCGGCCATTTTAGTTAAATATCTTCTAGAAGCACACGTGTAAGAGATGCCCTAGATCTTCACCTATAAATAGAAGGCTAGGGGTCTCATATTTCTTGCTGGTTTTTCATATTGTATGCGTAAGCTTTGTCCCTTCATCGTTTGAATGAAAATCATCCAACTTCTCTTCATCTCTTATTCTCTCTTTAACTTATTTACTTATCTCTACTCGTAGCTTATTTAATAAGTAGTCATTGTGGTAGTTTAGAGTAGTTTACGTGTTTGAGTTCGAGTTAAATAGGACCTATAAGTGGTATCATTCGCCTAAGATAGCTAAGGTGTGTGTTTAAGAGTAGATTACATCGTTCATTATTAGTTTTTACGTTTGGTTTTAAAAATTTCGTGTAGTTTTGTGAGTTTTTGTGGTCGTTGTTCATCTTTCACTCGTATTTCACTTAAACTTCACCACAAACCCGTGTTTTCTACGTTAAAAGTTACTAAACTAGCCGTATTTTCGTAGCTTTAATCATTAGAAATAAAAAACAATCGAAAAACCATCATTTTCATTAGCTTTAAGCATAATCCGAACATTTAGGAGTGAAAAAGTTGGTGAAAAGAAGGTTAGATTTCGACAGAAGAGGGTTTATCGCAATCGGGCTTGAAATTCGACAAAAGAGGGTTTATCGCAAATGAGTTCAGCAATTTCGACAAAAGAGGGTTTATCGCAATTCATGGTCTATCGCAATCCACAGAATTATCGCAATTGTCAGCCTTCAGTTTTATCGGATTTGGAACTCAGTATTTTCTAGCTTGTATAAGTTAGTGAAAATACTTCGACTTGGCATTTATTCTCACCTCTTGTATAAGAGTTGAGAAAGTGATCGAAATTGTAATTTTGATAATTTATCGAAATTGCTAAAATCTTTCGCAATTCAGTTAATTTATCGAAATTGCCTTTCTTATCGCAATTAAGTTAACTTATCGCAAATTGCTAAAATTTTCGCAATTCCAATATTTATCGCAAATACCATTTTTATCGCAATTGGTGTAAACAGTGTTATCGCAATTGGTGAACAGTGTTATCGCAATTGAACAAAATTTCACTTAACCAAAACCAAACTTCAAAACTCTTAACTCACATCTTAATTATCTCAAGATCCAACAAACACAAGGATGTCTCAACCACCACACTTCAATTACTACTACGAGCTACAGCAATATCCACAACAACAGCAATTTCATCCTCAATATCAACAACAACAAGCATTCATGCAACAACATCAATTTCTCACTCCACAACAAGTACCCCCACAACAAATCATGCAACAAAATCAAATGCAGAATTATTAACCTCCCTCCAGAGAACCACATTGGTTTACTAAGATGTGTGAAGCAATCAGTAGTCAGCAATCCCGACATGAGGCTGGAAATTAGGATACTCCACCCATGCTGACACCAGGAAACTACGTGCAATGGTCTAGTCGATTCCTACGCTTCATTGAACTCAGAAAACCCCATGGGAAATTTCTCAAGCAGGTTATCATTGAAGGACCTTTTCCACTTCCCACAAATCATGTTTCGGGTGATTCAAATAGAGAAGCAACATCAACTCCCGTTCTTGTCTCTCAGTATATCGTTGAACAAACCTTGCAACAAGAGGCAAATGAGCTGGAAATGTCTTATATACTTCAAGGAATTCCAAACCTAATTTTCTGAAGTATTGATGCTCAGAAGACTGCCAAAGACATGTGGGAACATGTGCATCTTCTCATGGAAGGCACTGAGTTGAATCAAGAAGATCTTGAATCCAAGCTTTACATGGAATACACTCATTTTGTCATGGAACCAGGGGAATCAATAGAATCGTACTACCACCGTTTCACAAATATCATCAATGACTTGGATCGTCACGACATCAAGTCACCAAAGATTGCTATCAATGCAAAATTCCTTGGATGCCTTGGACCAGAATGGCAGAAATATGCAACCTTTGTCAGGCAATCTAAAAAGATTAGTGAAGCCAAGTATGGACTGTTGTATGACTTTCTAAGACAACATCAATCTGAGGTGGATAAGGAAGTTATAGCAAGAGGAGGTTTCTCATCAGCACCAACATCCAACTCGCTTGCTCTCATTGCTCAGTCTAACTTTCCATCACCAAATCAGGAACTTGATCAACAACCTTCTCAACCAAGCTTTCAACCACAACCTCCCAACCAAATTGTTCCATATGAAGCACCATCCCAGTATTCTGACAACCAAATGGTCTCATATAACAACACAGAATCCATGATGTACTCTAACACTGATTTTGATGAAGAAGATGATGCCTTCAACTCTCTCAATGAGGCATTTGGATTAATCGGCAAGGCATTCGGCAAATTCATCAACAAATCCAACAACCGTCTTCATTCATCCTCAAATACAAGGAATCAAGCTGTTATCAATGATGGAAGAGTGGAAATTCAGAATAGGTCTTCAGGAAGATATGGTTCAAGGAACATGGGAAGCTATGGTTCACAAAGGTTTCAGTCAGGAGGTCAAAGGTTTAATTCTGCAGGAGGAAATAGGAACAGTGTGGGGAATGCTCAAAGGAGAAATCAGACTGCTAGAAATGAAAGGAGAGGCATTGCAAATACTTCAATTACTTGTTACAACTGTGGTGGAGGTGGTCATATGGCAAATGCTTGCCCAAAGCCTCGTACTATGGGTAGTGCATACCACAAGGAAGCTCTTATGATGGCATTAAAGGATGAAGCAAGGGTCACATTAAATGAGAAAGAACAGAGCTTCATGGCTAATGCTGATTCTGATGATGAGATGGAAGACCTAGAAGCAAATGCTGCAGTGATTCTCATGGCAAACATGCAAGAAATGAACATGTCCGAGACAGGCCCGGTATATGACACCGATGGCTTATCTCAGGTACAAGATTCACAATGTCTTATACATGAAATTGCTTCACCGTCTGCATCTTCATCTACACAAGAAAATCTTGTTCAACATGATTCATCATTCTCATCATCAGAAGATAATCAAATAAACACCGTTGTGTCATTTGATATTGACAACAATGTAGTTTCATTTGATGACTCTATTGATGATGAAAATAATGATCATCTTGAACAAAATGACCTTTTGCCTGATCAAGATTCAGAACTTCAGGCCTTATTGCTGACATCCCAAACACAAATTGAAAAATGCAATGAAATCAATCAAAATCTAAAGGCCAAAATTGCATTGTTAACAAAGGATAATGAGTGCTATAAACTACAGCTTTCAAATTATGAAAAACATGCAAAACGTGAGAAAGGCTTTGAGGTTGCATTCCAACAAGAATATGTGAAAATAAAGGATTTAGAACATCAAGTTCGTGAGTTAACCATTTCTAAAAATGAGCTAATTTCTCAAAGAGAACAAGAGCAGTTTGAATTTCGAAAACAAATTGACATGTTAAACTCTGAACTTTCTAAAACAAAAACAGAGCTCTCAACATGTCAAAAAACTTTGATTGAAGAAAAACAAACAATAAATAAACGGGTTGACTCATACCTTGATGAAATTGTCTCGTTGGAATCCAAACTCAAAGAGTTTCAGAACGTCGTGTACAAAACTGGTGATTCCGTAACTCAAATTCAAAGGCTAATTGTAAAACCAAATCCAAAAGGATATGGATTTGCTATTGGCTATGACCAACCACGTTTTCTACATAAAGCACTCAGAGAAAATCCCAAGTTATACAATGCAGAACTTTTACTTGATGACACCTTTCAAAGAGTTGTTGTGTTTAGTAGTGATGAAGAACTTGAACATGAAAATGAGAGTCGATCAAAGTCAAACAAGGTTTTTTCAAGAGTTCAATATGATTATTCAGCAAGACCTCATATCAGTAAATCTTTTGTTCCTCGAAAGGACAAACCAGAACAAACACTGTCAAAACCTACCATAAATGCTTCTTCTGAAGTTACTCATGTTACCACACCTGTTGCACAAATCAAGGGTTCTTTGACAAAGGATGATGTTGATCCTAAAATGCCTCAAGAACATCGAATTCTTTGATATTTTAAGACATTTATGGATTTCATTCAACTCTTGGAAAACAAAATTGAATTTAATTCTCAAATCAAAATCTCTACTTTCCTTTCTCCAGTAGAGAAAGAAAAGCGAGAAATTTTTCAAAAGAAATTTTTACCTCATGTCAAACACCTAAGCCATTGTGCAACACAATGGGAACAAGACTTACAGACTGAAGTTGCATCTATGATGAGCATTTTCAAAGCTAAAGATGACAAAATACAAAAACAAAAATCTCAAAAGAAAGCTTTAGAACAAGAGGTTGATCGACTCTTAGAAAATGTTTTGTGTTATGACGTGGTTTCTGTGATTATGAACTCAATTTACATGTCGTGCAATGAGTTACTTGTGAATGATCATGCTGTGAATGTTGAGATGTTGCAAATTGAGATAGAAAATTTGTTAAAAGAGAACGAAAATCTGAGAAAGATCAACAATGATGTGGAAAACAAGTGTGCCAATGAAATTTTCAAACTTAATAAGAGACTTGAATGGTGTCAAAGTCAAAGTGCTAAATTTGAGCTAGAATTACAAAATCAAAAAACGTCTGTGTCATTTCAAAACAGTCATGTTTCAGAATGTCAAAATACAAATGAAATTGACGTCTTAAGACATCAACTGTGTGAATATGAAAAAGAAATTGATGAACTTGGTCAAAACCGAAATGATACTGTACGTCTAAACAGAATTTTGGATTCAAAAAATCAAGAACTCCAACACATCATTGTGGATCTGAAAAAGAAACTTAGAGTTTTAGAAAAAGGGAAAGAAAAAGCTATATGTGAGATTGCCCCAGGAATGTACCAAGTAGACAAGGCACCTGATGAACTCAAATAAGTACATTTTATCATTATCATTTATCCTATTTATTTGACTAGTTTTATTATATTATATATGAGAATTGATACGTTAATGTTTACTTTTGTAATTCTCAGGTAAAAACAAGTATTATGTGAAACTTGGCGATTTTGGACTAATTATGGAGCAAAACAAGCAAGATGTTAAGAGTCTACTGAAATGTACAAGATCAAGACCATTCTACTCTAGATACGCCGCATCCTACTCCTAACATACGGCGCATCACTATCATGATTTCACAAGTGACGATCCAAGACAGCGAAGTACATGCGCTGCATACAAGAATGGAGTTACGCCGCATCTTAAGGCGGTGTACGAATATTCCTGAATATATTAATCTTGGACCCCATGTGAAGTTAAGTCAATGCGCCGCATCTACTTATTCTATGCGCCGCATCTAACCCTCAGACAGAAACTATAAATACCCCAAGGCCAGACGAATTCCGAGAGCCTAGTTTTACAAGAAGACCAAAGACCACAAAACCCTAAGGCCGAATTCAGACGTGTTAGCAGCACAAGACACACCCTAAACGAAGATACAAGAGCTGTAAGAAGGTCCTGCATGTATTCAATTCATTAAGTAGTTTTGTTTTATTGTATTAGTACACTTTAATTCATCAGGATTGATGGGCCGATTCCATGTGACTACGGAAAATCATGGGCACCCCTTAAAATTGCTTTCCCATTAATTAAAGTTTATATGTTGATGTCTTTGGTGACTTTTATTAGTGCATTGATAACCTCTGTGTCTAGCTGAGCATTGCTTGGGTCGCCATGCCCCTTCCTCGCCTATTTAAGAGACGCTAAATAAATAGGATAGACATAAGTAATCATTAAGGGTTTACTCGCCGATAAGATTAGAGCCAATGAGAAAGGGTTAATTATATACACTTCATATAAAACTAGCAATAAAACAAGTGACAAGCTACTTAATTATCAGGACAGGTCTTCTTATTGTCTCAAGTATCTATCTGTGTACGTGTGTGCTAATCGCTGATTCGTGCTCATTAGTTTAGTTTATTATTTAATCATAACCAAACCGTGCCAGTCTCTCAGGCTGAACCCCCTTGCGTTAGATTAGGTTGTATAGCTAACTTAAGATATTAAAATACTGATTAGAATAACTAGATAATACGTTCCACTCTTAGTGATCGACACTCTACTTACCATTATATTCATACTGACCGGGTACACTGCTCGTTAAAGTGTGTGTTATTGATAAGTCGGCTAAATATAAATTTAAAACTTGAATACTGCTAAAACCACAACGACATCCGTGGATATAAAAGAATTAGAGCAATATACATGTACACACCAAGTTTTTGGCGCCGTTGCCGGGGAGTGAATTGTTATTATCTGTTAATTTGATTAGTATTTTAATTAGGTTTTTCTTTTTAATTTTTATTCTAACCACTAACTCCGTTGTATATTAGTTAATTTGCATTCATTGTATTATTTGCATATTTTCTGTTTTTGTGTGTTTTTATTTTCTTTAATTTTTGTTTCTTTTTGTTTGTTTTTATTTTTTTGTTTTTATTTTTCTATTTTCTGCATACTGCTATCGTTGTACTGTGCTGATACAAACGATACGGCGCATCTGTTTTCACAGATACGGCGTATTGCGTTTAATTTTTATAAAATACAACGCGTTTAATAAATTCGATACGACGCATCTTTCCCCAAGATACGGCGTATTGTGTTTTTAATAAGAAATTTTTCTAAACGATAACGGCATACAACGCATCTGTTTTAACAGATACGGCGTATTTATTATTTATATTAAAAACAGTTTTCGAATTATTAAACAGATACGACGCATCGATTTTTATCGATACGGCGCATCTTCTGAATCAAAAATCTTGTATTTTGAAACGTAACGAAAATACGGCGCATTAGCTTCTGTTAATACGACGCATTTAATTTTAATAAGTATAATCGATTTTTGATAATTTAAAACTGATACGGCGCATTCTAAAAATATAAGCGGCGTATCTATTTTCTGAATAAAAGTCTGATTTAATTTTAACGATTATAAGATACGGCGTATCCAACTTCTTGGATACGGCGCATCGTCTGCAAATATCAGTAACTTTTATTTTTCGTATTCCGTTTTCGTTGTTAATTTTCTGATATATTACTTTCTTGAACATACCCTACTGATGCTTTTGTGATGGTTTCAGGAAGTGCATGACCAGGAGTTCAACTAAGAACTTGATTACAGCTTTCGAAGATCCTGAACGAGCCTTACATTCGTTTAAAAGGCTTTTCTACACAAAAACCTTTGAAATTTCAAGTTCATTCGAGCTTGATTACTTTTCTGAAGAGAAAGAGGAAGAAGAAACAGAGAAAATGACGGAAAACACTACTATGGAGGAATACATGAACAATACCCGTGATGATTACAGTTCAGGAGTTGCTAGACCAAAGTTTGATGAAAAGTCAAAGTTTGAGTTGAAGGGTCAGTTTCTCAAGGAGCTAAGAGAAAATGCTTTCAGTGGAGCAGAACATGAAGATGCTAATGAACATGTTGAAAAAGTCCTCGAGATTGCAGATTTGTTTACTACAGAAGGAGTTTCTGACGATCAACTTATGCTAAGAATCTTTCCAATTTCGCTTAAAGGAGCTGTTAATAAGTGGCTAAGGAATGAACCTGCTAGTTCAATCAAAACATGGGAAGATTTGAAGAACAAATTCCTGAAAAGATATTGTCCACCTGCTAAAACCGCTAAAAAGATGGAGGCTATCAACAGTTTCAAGCAAGAGCCTGATGAAATTCTTTATCAAGCTTGGGAACGATTTAAAGACTTGTTGATGAAATGCCCTCAACATTATCTAAGTCCAATGCAGGAGATAATATTGTTCTATCAAGGATTGGACGTGCCTACTAGACAAATCTTGGATGCTAAGGGAGCTGTGCCTCAAATGAGTGCAGCCGATGCTAGAAAAGCTATCCAAGAAGCTGCTGATCACTCTCAAAAATGGCATGATGGAACCTCTACTAGATCTGAGAGCAGAACTAATTTTGACGAGTTTGTATTCAAGCTCAATTGGATAAAATTAGTAGAGAGATGAAGAAGCGTGATGAAAAAGTTTATGCTGCCCAAGTTGGATGTGAAAAATGCGAATGACCTCACTACACTAAGGATTGCCCTAATAAGAATGAAAGTGAGACTTTTGAAGAAGCATACTACACACAATTTGGACAACCATTCCGACCTTCAGGAAGATTTAGGGAAGCTGCTCCGGGATTCTATCAAAAGAACAACTTTAATCCCACTTATCAAGAAAGGAGGCGGACTTTAGATGACACTTTAAAGCAAATTATAGCCGATGCTGCTAAAAGACATGAAGAGAACACTGCTATGATCAAAGAAATTCGAGCCTCAACGGATACTATAACAAGAAATCAAGGAGCTTCGATCAAAGCATTGGAACAACAAATTGGACAATTGAGCAAAGTTCTTCAAGAAAGGGGATACGGAAGTTTACCTAGCTCAACTGAAACCAACCCAAGAGATCATGTCAAGGCCATAAGCACCACTGAAGAAGTCACGCCTAACATACCCTTTCCTAGAAGATTGATGAATGGTAATGATGCTGCAAAGCCCGAATTTTTCTTTAATTCTTCAATCAGTTTAAGGAGGTTACTCAAAGTGAAGACAAAGATTGAAGAAGAGATCAAGGCTACAATGAAAGAAGAGAGCTCTGCAACCGACTTACATGCCTTGCCTCACAAAGAAAAGGACCCAGGAAGTTTTACTTTACCTTGTTCAATTAATGATATATCTTTCAATAATGTGTTAGCTGACTTAGGAGCTAGCGTTAGTGTTATGCCCCTTAAGACATTCACTACCCTAAGACTAGGAAAATTAGCACCAACTAAGTTGCTTATTGAATTGGCTGATAAAACGGTAAAACGACCTGAAGGGATTGCTAAAAATGTGCTAGTTAAGATTGAGAAGTTTGTTTTCCCCGTAGACTTTGTTATATTAAATATGCCCGAGGATGTTAAGATTCCTTTAATCCTTGGAATACCTTTCTTGTCTACCGCCCATGCTAAGATTGATGTGTTTAAAAGAAAAATCTCATTAAAGGTAGGGAATAATAAACTAGTCTATAAGTGCCAAGATCCTGCTAAAAGCATAATTAGAGGCGTCTATGTGCTAGGATTAAGAGAACGTATGGACCTCGATCTAGAAGCTAGGCTTATGGGGGAAAAATTGATCCAAAACAACTCAACTAATCCTAATCATGAGAACTTCGAGGAATTTATTGACCTTAATGTATCTACCAAACTTAGGCGCGATATTGTTAATGATTCTGATGATGAGTGGTATGATTGCGAAGTAATTAACAAACGTAGGAGCATAGTTGAGCATACTAATTTGAATAATGATGTGTTTATTGAACTACCACCCCACTTTGCGTATTTATGCCTATATAATAATAAGAATTTCCCGTCTATCATTATGTCATCTCTGCCCGAAAGGGACAGAACTTTGTTTATACAGATATTAAAGAAGAATGGCGTGGAAATTAAGGACGATCAAGGAGTGTTCAATATTACTGGACTGGCGATGAGGGAGCGCGATGCTTCCGACTCTTTCAGTGATCGGTATTAAGGAGCTGAACGTGAGTCTAACTTGAAGACTCTGGAATAAAGACAAGTGCTGACCGGGAGACAACCCGGAAAATTTTTACTTTTCTGTTCTATGTCGAGTCTGTCAAGCCTGCAGAAGATACGGCGCATCTCAATCCTAAGATGCGACGCATCGACTGCACTGGTCATATCTTATTTAATTTTCTGCATTTTTATTTTTAACTTTAAAGCTTTCTGTCAGTTTATTTTAATGCGGCGCATCCCTGGTTAAGGATGCGACGCATCTTTTATTCTGATTCGTACTTATTCCAGGCTCGATACGGCGTATCTTCTTCCATAAGATACGGCGTATCGACTGACCTGATGATTTTCATTTTAATTTTTACGTTTTATTTTTACTAACTACTAATGTATTATGCAAGTTTGAACTTTCTTAACTCAGGTGTGTTAAAGTCTGAATGGTATTATAGATTCCTGCATTCTTGTGGATACATCATTTTTGAAGCTTAAACGTTCTCATCCACAAGAAAATTGATTTTTGCTCTTAAACAAATAATGGAGGATCATACCGAGCAAATCTCAGGGGAGTTTTTCTGTTCTAATTCTTTTATTTTCCAGTTTTTAATCTTTGTTACAAACAACGAGGACGTTGTTTAACTTAAGTGGGGGGATTGGAGAATTAGAACACTTACTTGTCCTAAACTTCTTCAAAATATGCTTAAAATGCGCTTAATATATCAAAATTTAAAATTTTTAGCATGTTTTTGTTTAAAGTCTAAATTACATAGTTGCACACATAACCTTATTTTCAAAAATTGTGAACTTTTCAAAATTCACAAATCTATGAGTGTGCCGGTGACTTGTAAACTTTAGAACTTGGCTTGTATATTATTCGAGACCACCATAATAAGTATTATCTTTATAATTGGAATGACTTGTCTAAATTGGTAAATTTCTAGGATTACACCCAAATAGCCTTTATATGTTATGTGATATTAACTAACTACACTGGTTAGTTAACCCCCGTATAAACCCTTTTGTTACTCTCACTTTTAGAGTAAGATACCCCTAGAAAAACACTTAGAGCCATTCCTTTCGTTTCTTACACCTTTGTTATAATGTTTCGTTACACCCTTACACCTTAGCCTACCCTGTAGATTAAAATCCGTGGTTGGTTAATTGCTTTAGGCAAAGTGTGTTTCCTTACATTACCTGTGTTCGCGTGCGTAATTCATTATCTTTGGTTGAGTCAGAAAATTGCACAATGCAATTGGTATGAAAGTAAATATTGTATAATTTTGAGTCTTGTTTTTCGTGTGTTTACTACTTTCACTATTACCGTTATTTCTGAAGTCATGAAAAGTATGGAAAAATTATCCAGAGTTATCGTTATAGTGATGTGGTGAAATTTTACACATCTATGTTTATGTTTGTAGTAAAAAAAAATAATAATAAAAAATTAATATAAAATAAAAATAAAAAATAAATAAATAAATGGAAAAGAAAAAGAAAAAGGAAGAGTTGGAAGTTTGTTTTAACCAACTTATGTAAAATTTTGTATTAAGTGGTTGATATCACCACTATTTTTTATATATTATATTTATGGATTGAATGGGAGTTGGCCGTTATGGGAACGCCAACTAAGGTTATTCTTTGATTGAGATCTTGTTGAGTATAATTCATGTCTACCTAAAGCGTGTGTTTCAAGTGTTAAAGCGTGAGTTATTCAATGATATGAGTCTTATTCATGGGATGGTTGGGAAAGTAATTTACCACACTTAGGATTTTAATTTATCTGTTTTGTTTATTTTTCATTTTACACCAATTTGTATCCCAAATATTATCCATACACTATATCATTCCTTATCCAAACCTTTGATTTATTGAGATTAGGGATTTGAGCCATCTTAAGTATCGTAGTCGTGGATTCGGCTATGTATTTATGATTTTGTCGCCCTTTTTGATATAATATTATTGGTAAAGATTACCTGGTCCTATCTTTAGCCTATTCGAGTTAAGGATTTGAGCAATTGCAAGTATCGTGTTAGTGGATTCGATCATGTATTTGTGATTTTGTCGCCTTTTCTGAAATTTGAGATCGATAGAGATTAAGAAGAATGATTAACCCTTAACCATCAAACCCTCTTTATCGCTTTAGACTTGTTATTCCTTGGCTTTAGTGGGGGAGATGCGTATACTTGCCAAGCTTATGATAGAATATTCGTCACGTCTGGACAGTTAAACGATTAGATTTGCTTTTATCAAAATATTTTATTTTATTTCTAATTCGTTAAGTGTTTGGTTGTGCAATTATGAAAAAAAATGAAAACATGCTTAAATATAAAAATAAATCCTCATATCTTTTAGGATACATTTTCATAAGATTTATTCTAAGGTTTACTTGGGGCAAGTAAAGTTCAAGTGGGGGGATATTTGATGAACTCAAATAAGTACATTTTATCATTATCATTTGTCCTATTTATTTGACTTGTTTTATTATATTATATATGAGAATTGATACGTTAATGTTTACTTTTGTAATTCTCAGGTAAAAACAAGTATTATGTGAAACTTGGCGATTTTGGACTAATTATGGAGCAAAACAAGCAAGATGTTAAGAGTCTACTGAAATGTACAAGATCAAGACCATTCTGCTCCAGATACGCCGCATCCTACTCCTAACATACGGCGCATCACTATCAAGTTTTCACAAGTGACGATCCAAGACAGCGAAGTACATGCGCCGCATACAAGAATGGAGTTACGCCGCATCTTAAGGCGGTGTACGAATATTCCTGAATATATTAATCTTGGACCCCACGCGAAGTTAAGTCAATGCGCCGCATCTACTTATTCTATGCGCCGCATCTAACCCTCAGACAGAAACTATAAATACCCCAAGGCCAGACGAATTCCTAGAGCCTAGTTTTACAAGAAGACCGAAGACCACAAAACCCTAAGGCCGAATTCAGACGTGTTAGCAGCACAAGACACACCCTAAACGAAGATACAAGAGCTGTAAGAAGGTCCTGCATGTATTCAATTCATTAAGTAGTTTTGTTTTATTGTATTAGTACACTTTAATTCATCAGGATTGATGGGCCGATTCCATGTGACTACGGAAAATCATGGGCACCCCTTAAAATTGCTTTCCCATTAATTAAAGTTTATATGTTGATGTCTTTGGTGACTTTTATTAGTGCATTGATAACCTCTGTGTCTAGCTGAGCATTGCTTGGGTCGCCATGCCCCTTCCTCGCCTATTTAAGAGACGCTAAA
Organism: Artemisia tridentata subsp. tridentata; assembly: GCA_021014915.2. Classification (NCBI taxonomy): domain Eukaryota; kingdom Viridiplantae; phylum Streptophyta; class Magnoliopsida; order Asterales; family Asteraceae; genus Artemisia; species Artemisia tridentata. The sequence goes on along the minus strand of CP139506.1, from coordinate 224,746,010 downwards.
TAAATAGGATAGACATAAGTAATCATTAAGGGTTTACTCGCCGATAAGATTAGAGCCAACGAGAAAGGGTTAATTATATACACTTCATATAAAACTAGCAATAAAACAAGTGACAAGCTACTTAATTATCAGGACAGGTCTTCTTATTGTCTCAAGTATCTATCTGTGTACGTGTGTGCTAATCGCTGATTCGTGCTCATTAGTTTAGTTTATTATTTAATCATAACCAAACCGTGCCAGTCTCTCAGGCTGAACCCCCTTACGTTAGATTAGGTTGTATAGCTAACTTAAGATATTAAAATACTGATTAGAATAACTAGATAATACGTTCCACTCTTAGTGATCGACACTCTACTTACCATTATATTCATACTGACCGGGTACACTGCTCGTTAAAGTGTGTGTTATTGATAAGTCGGCTAAATATAAATTTAAAACTTGAATACTGCTAAAACCACAATGACATCCGTGGATATAAAAGAATTAGAGAAATATACACGCACACATCAGCACCTAACCAAGCATCAAAACAAACCACTAATGCAAATACTTCAACTTCCACAAGATTAGACATCACATCTAAGGCTAGCAGCTCCAAGAACCACAAGAAACAAAGGAAGAGTAGAGTCTGGCAACCTAGGAATGGATCATCTAAGTCTGCAGAAGTTAAAGCTACAGCAAGTAGTTCGAATAAAACGCATGTCATGTCAAACGTAGAATCAAACTTATCTAAGTCTAATTCTAGGAATGATGTAACAGACGTTAAATCTTTGAATGTTATGAATGATATTGTGGTTGATGCTAGTTGTGTATTTTGTCGTGCTAGTATTTTATCTGGTAGTCATCAAAAATGCATTGCTAAAACTCTGTTGTCTCGCAAAAAGAAACGAACTACTGTTGCCAAGTCCATATTAGGAAAACCACCACTAGTAGTTTCAGAAAAGACCAATGACACACCCATAGCCGCATCTAGGACAACCAAATCACTGAGTGCATTCATTAAGAAAAAGGTTGAGACTAGTTGGACATGGCAACGTTGGTTACAAAATACATCAAGCTTTAAATGGGTACCAAAGATAATTAAAACTTGTGTTACTAACCCAACGGGTCCAACCGTTACCAATTCTCCACCTGTTTTCAATGATTGTGCTGCAGGTGATCCAAATTGTTCTCTGGGTTGTTGATAGCGGGTGCTCCCGACATATGACCGGCAACCTCAAGCTTCTAGTAAACTTTGTTGCAAAGTTCATCGGAACGGTCAGATTCGGGAATGATCACTTCGCTGCAATAATGGGCTATGGAGATTATGTAAATGGGAATATCGAGATCAGTCGTGTATACTATGTTGAAGGCCTTGGTCAAAATCTTTTCTCAGTGGGACAATTCTGTGATGGAAAGTTAGAAGTAGCCTTTCGGGAGAAGACATGTTTTGTCCGAGATCTTCAAGGGAATGATTTAATGAAAGGAAAATGCGGAACAAGTCTTTACAAAATTTCCTTCTCGGATATGATAGCATCTACACCTATTTGTTTACTCTCAAAAGCTCCTCCCACAAAGGCTTGGTTATGGCATAAAAGAATGTCTCATTTGAACTTCAAAACCATGACTAACCTTGCAAGGAAAAAGTTAGTTGACGGTTTACCCAAATTCAGATATGCCAAAGATCATTTGTGTCCTGCTTGTGAACAAGGGAAAATTCACCGTGCTCAATTTCCTCCCAAAGCAGAACACAGCACAGATCATGTCCTACAACTGCTTCACATGGATTTGTGTGGTCCAATGCGGGTTCAAACAATCAATGGGAAGAGGTACATTTTGGTAATAGTGGATGATTACTCGAAATGGACTTGGGTCTACTTTCTTCGGACTAAAGATCAAGCCCCTTCGATGATCATCACGTTTCTCACCAAGATTCAAGTTCAAGTCCGTAACACCGTCAGGAAAATCAGAACAGACAACGGTACTGAGTTCAAGAATCAAACTCTTCGGGAGTATACTAAGAAACATGGGATTGTTCATCAGACTTCAATTGCTCGCACCCTCGAACAGAATGGTGTAGTCGAAAGACATAACCGTACACTAGTGGAAGCAGCAAGAACAATGTTGATAAATGCCCAATTACCAGATTACCTATGGGCTGAAGCTGTTTCAACTGCCTGTTATACACAGAACCGATGCATGATCAACAAACGCCATAACAAAACACCATATGAACTTATTCACGGCAGAAAACCAAACATCAACTACTTTCATGTCTTTGGAGCACTTTGTTACCCGAAGAATAATCGTGATGATCTTGGTAAATTAAAGGCTAAAGCAGATATTGGGATATTTGTTGGCTACTGTGAAAACTCTAAAGGTTTTAGAATTTGGAACCGTCGGACTAGAGAAATTCAAGAGACTATACACTCCAATTTTGATGAACTTATAGATATGGCTTCTGAGCAAAACAGCTTAGAACCCGCTCACAACCGTCTACACTTCCCTGAATCTTCAACTGCACCCTTACCCTTTAACAGGAAGGATTTAGAAGATTTGTTTGCTCCAATGTTTGATGACATTCTTGTTAGTAGTGCCTCAGATGCTTCCACCAGTTCCGTTGCTCCAAACGTTTGAAATCAAGCACCTGATATCCTTGCAACTTCTACCACAGCAGTTGCTAATGATGCACCTCAACCAGAACCATCATCATCCATAGAACAAACACCTCCACCTACAGTTGAAGATTCTTCCCCCAATTCTAATCAAGTTTCTACACCATCAGATTATGATGGGAATGCATTTTTTAATCCATTTGCTCCACCACCAACCATTCCAGAAACTGGAGAATCTTCTTCAAGCAATATGGAACCGTCAAATCTGCACAACAACATTCAACATTACCCATCCACTCACAAATGGACAAGGGATCATCCCTTAGTTAATGTCATTGAAAATCCAGACAACCCAGTCATGACAAGACAAAAACTCCACACAGACGGTGAAACATGCATTTATGCACTCACCGTTTGTCAATCTGAACCTAAAAACATCAAAGAAGCCCTAACCTACGACAATTGGATTGAGTCCATGCAAGAAGAATTGGATCAATTCAAACGATTGGAAGTTTGGGAACTAGTTGAAAGACCAGATGGGGTTTATGTCGTTGGATTGAAATGGATATGGAAGAACAAGCTATATGTGGAAGGCACAGTCATTCGTAACAAGTCCCGACTGGTAGCTAAAGGATATGGCCAAGAAGAGGGAATTGACATCGAGGAATCTTTTGCTCCAGTAGCTAGGCTTGAGGATGTGACAATGTTTCTGGTATACGCGGCTCACAAGAACATAACGGTTTACCAAATGGACGTGAAGACGACATTTTAAACGGACAACTTTGTGAAGAAGTGTATGTCTCACAACTAGAGGGCTTCGTTGATCCAGAACATCCAAACCACGTATACAGGCTTAAGAAAGCCCTCTACGGCCTTAAACAAGCCCCGAGGGCCTGGTACGATAAACTGTCTGCATTTCTACTTGCCAATCACTTTACAAAAGGAACTGTTGACCCGACTTTGTTTATACAAAAACACGGGGAGGACATTCTCATTGTACAAATTTATTTGGATGACATCATTTTTGGGTCTACCCATAAAAAGTAATCAAAGGCTTTTGCAAAACTTATGAAACAAAACTTTGAGATGTCCATGATGGGTGAACTAAAATTTTTCTTAGGACTACAGGTTCACCAATCACCCCGTGGTATATTCCTTAGTTAATCCAAATATGCTCAGGAAATCCTGAAAAAGCATGGCATGACCACTAGTGACACCTATAACACCCCTATGTCTTCCTCATCCCTGAAGCTAGATGCTGACATACATGGGACACCCATTGATCCTACAAAATATCGTAGCATGATTGGGTCTCTTATGTATCTCACCGCTAGCAGACCGGATGTTGTATTTGCTACGTACCTTTGCTCCCGATATCAGTCAAGACCAACTGAGCGGCATTTGTCAGCCATTAAAAGAATCCTTAGATACATAAAGGGAACCATTAATTTGGGAATCTGGTATCCAAAGGATTCTGGGTTTGAACTTGTTGCATTTTCAGACGCTGACCATGCAGGGTGCTTAGACACGAGAAAAAGTAAATCAGGAGGAGTTCAATTCCTAGGTGACAAACTGGTGTCTTGGCAGTCAAAGAAGCAGGATTGTACATCATTGTCCTCAACAGAATCAGAATATGTAGCCATGTCTGCCTGCTGTGCTCAAGTCATATGGATGCGATCACAACTAACGGACTATGGATTCATCTTCAACAAGATTCCCATGTACTGTGACTCCAAGAGTGCCATTTCCATTTCATGCAACACTGTGCAACATTCCAAGTCAAAGCATATTGCTCTCAGATACCATTTCATCAAGGAGCATGTGGAAAAGGGTACCGTTGAATTATATTTTGTGGGAACTGAACACCAACTGGCAGATCTGTTCACCAAAGCCTTGCCTCATGCAAGATTTGTGGAACTGGTCCACTGAATTGGTATGAGATGTTTGACTCCAACTAATTTGGAAAATTTTCTAACAAACAATTAAATGAGTCAAACATCAACACTATCCATGTAAATATTTTATGAAAAACACAAAAAGATTTTCTATTTTCTTCTTAAAAAAAAGGGGGGGCAAGTACAAACCCTTATTCAACACTTTGTTCAAATTTTTTTAAATGTCATTAATTATTTTGGAACAAGTGTTGAGGGGGAGACAATAAATTTTTAAATCTTTCAAAATTTGTACTTGCGTGGTTTCTGCAAAATTGTTGCTTCTAAAAAGTTATGTTGTTGATATTTTTTAGATTTAAGAGTTGACAAGGGCCCAAATTGCAAAGATCAAGACTTAAAGTTAGTATGTTAAGTTGGTTAGAACTTTGAATGAGAAAACAAAAAGCTTAGGGACTAATGTTGTGATAATTTGAAAGTTAGAAAAGTTAAATAAATCAAAATATTTATCACCGCAGTTAATTCCACTGACACAACCATCCACCGCATTTAACTCACCCCAACCACCCAATCAACGGTCAATATTCAATCTGCCAAATTGTTCAAGATCCATTGCAATTGTGAGTAATTTAATGTTTAAAATACAATCTTAAGCAACAGTTTTGAAGGATTTTTCAATCCAACGGTTAAAATTGGCAAAATTGGATATGCTAGTTCTAGGGTTTTTGCGTAGATTTGGGGAAAATCGATTCTAAGTGTTTAGAATATATTTGTTTGTACGATTGTGATTAGAATATGATAACAAACAATCTTTGCATGCTTAATTGAACCCAGTAACTTGTACTTTGACTGTTCTTCACTTTAGGGTTTAAGCATACGAATTGGGGAAAATCAATTATGACTGAGTTAGTGTAATTAAAGTATTGTTGTGTTGTTGTTATGCATTAAATTGAATGACTGCATGTTTGAATTAAGCCCAGAAACACCATAGATGTGATTATTGAGATTTAGGGTTTATGAAGAACACGAACACAGTCCCAGTTTGATTTTTGAGATTTAGTGGATTGAAAGTGTTATAAATTGGTCAGATTGTTTGAATATATCATAGGATTCAATTGAGATAAATTGTTGTAGCATAAAATCAAGTTTAGATTAATTGCGAAAAATCTGGGAAACAGTACGACTACAGTGTTGTCGAAATTTCTTGTATAAGAAATTATCGAAATTGGATTTGCTATCGCAAATGTGTTTGTTATCGCAAACGACATTTCTATCGCAAACAACATTTCTATTGCAAACGGCATTTCTATCGCAAACGCCAATTTCTATCGCAAACACACAATCTTATCGCAAATGATCATTTCTATCGCAAACGACAATTTCTATCGCAAACGAAAACTTCTATCGCAAATGTCCATTTTTATCGCAATTGCTAAAATTGTGTAGAAATTGACAGATTCTATAGAAATTGTTCAATTCAATAGAAATTCTCATTTCTATAGAAATCATCATGTGTAAAATTGTAAAACATGTTAAACAATTAAAAAGGATCACATGTGCAACTTAACGGTTATCTAATGCTAACTTTCATGTATCCTCGAAATTTGTGTCCAAATGATGTTTCAGAAATCTCAAAAATGGCTGCTTCATCACAACAAACACCACAAATGCTCTCAAAAGAAGAAGTTTTCCCGCATGGATACATTGCTGAATTAGGTGACAACAATGCAAGAGTTGACTTCAACAAGATCTCATGCAGTGAACCAAGTTGTAAAGTTGCAATAGAGATTATGAAGAGACACAAGTTCAGAAGCATACTGGAAAACTCAGACAGTATCCCTGAATTGTACATTCATCAAATGTGGAGTACCATCAAGATGTCAGATAATGAGAAGTACTTCACATGCATCTTGGGTCACAAGAAGTTGAAAGTCACATAATTACACCTCCGAAAAGCCCTAAGCCTCCCAGAACCACCTGAACCAGCTAACCGATATTTGGATTCTCCTTCTGAAACTGATGTTCTTCAGTTCCTTGTTGACATCGGTTATGATGTTCAACCAAACACACCACTCACCAAGATTTGTAGAGTAATTGCTAAGTGCATACCAAAACCCTGGAGGACCATTTATTACATCATAATTCGATCTGTCTCGAGGAGGGATAGTGTTCACGAGCATCCTCGTATGTCACATCTTCAAATATTCTGGGGAATGGTGAATCTAGTGAACATTTACTACACAACACTTATCTGGGATGACCTTGTCTTTCAAATCTAAGGTCATAAACCATCTACCAAGATTCCTTTCGTTAGATACACCAAGCTACTTATAAGTCTTCTGCTTGATGAAAACAAGGATATCTCCTCACGACCTGGAGACAGGGAAGTACATCAGTACAAGATGGATAAGCTTGTCAAAATGGTTTATTTTCCCAAAGACAGTACAAGAAAGCAAGGTTCAAGATTACTAGATGTCTTATTAACTGATGATGTCAAGGAGACTACAGCTTTTGAAATCTATGAAAAAGCTTATAAAATGAAACAGGTTGGGATCACCAAACTTGCAGAAGGAGCAGGATCATCCAAAACACGTTCAAAAGGCAGCAAAACTGGGAGTGCCTCAAGTGCATCAAAGAAACACCCTGAAACACTTAAAAGAAGAATAAGGACTGATCCTAGGCCCAAAGCTGAAGAAATTGGGATTCGTGATGAACCAACTAAATCTGAAGAGACAGAATCAGAAGAAGAAGTGAATATGGATGAAGAAACAGCTATGTTTCAAACTGAAATTGACATACTTAATGCAAAGAAAGCTAGCATGAGGTCAGCTAAAGAAGATGAGCAAAGAAGGGCTGAACTACGAGTCAAACTAATGAAGGAAATGGAAGAGAAAAAGGGAGCTGAAGGATCCGGAACTGTCCCAAAAGTACCTTCAACCCATACTGATCCGGATAATCAACCCGGAGGGTCTGAAGATGCTACCACCACAGCTCAGCCCAATACGGTTAATCAACCCGAGAGGGCTGAGTTTGCTATTTCTCCACCACCAAGCTCGGTTAATCAACCCGACTTGGAAGAACAAACACAGTCAGAGAAGGAGAAAAGAAATGTAAAACCCGAAAATTTAAACATGTAAAATACCCAGAATACCCTTGATCTCAAATTCATAAAATGATGTTTAAAACATTACGATATCTAATTTCGGTTACACCTTAAGTATTTAACTTTGATGGTTGAACAAATAAAACAAAAGTACACAATTAATCTAAAATGTCCCACTCCTAAGAAAATTCATACACCACTTTAAGATAATATATTATCATTTAGAGCCACAAATTAAGCAATCCACCAAAAATGGGAAGCCATCACACGTTTTATATGACATTACTAGAACCAATTGTATACTTAGTGTCATACCATTCACACGTTTTGATTAAACAACGAGGATAAGATGAAATCAATTTTCAATATTAGAAGATCATTGTCCCTACTTTCTCGCAATCATACACGGTTTCCTTTATTTGTCCCCACTCAATACGTTTAATACAAACCGTGTAGTATTTAAAATCCCTCCAACAACTTCCTCCCCATTTGACGCCAAGAAACAAAGACCAAAACAAACCCACAATTCATCCCATATTAGTCGAACAGTATGTTATCTCACGCCCCATCATATAAGCACCTTCTATACTCATTCTATTCCTAACCTTTGAAAACAACTCTTAAACAACTTCCGAATTTAAACGACCAAAACTCCTTTGCACCTGTCACACTATTATCTAGAGACTAGCATATTGTAGTGTTGAGTTCACGTTTGCCTTGCTCGTGTTCGGGTTTCGGTTCGTGGTTGGTTAAGATTTTGGTTACGGGACATGATCTCATGAATCGTTCATGTGGCTGTTGCACGTCGGGATTCCGAGTTCCATCCTACCTCGATGAATATGTGGTGCTCGCATTTCAACTTCGAGGGTACTTTGTGCGCTCCAAATTCGGGTCAGCATTTGATAGAGGTTGGTCCGGTTAACTGTACGAGTGCGGGTACCATCATGGTTGGTTGAATCGTATGTTCGAGTGATGGGGTCTTGCTCGTGTTTGTCGTCGAGTTCTTGGCTTCGACTTCGAGCTTTATTCTTTTAGCGTAGAGGTAACCCTCGAACCTCATATTAATACATATACATATATTTCACAGTAGGTCACTTGATTTAAAATATATTTTCATATACCGGCGTGATAAGAACTAAACATACATATATCTCATGAACGTATATATGATAAGCCAAGACCTGATCTGTTTTGCTTTGCTATTCGAGTTAAATGTTATGAATATGTTTTAAAGAGCCGCATAAAATCATACATGTATTAAAGGAATTATGCGCCACATAAAATACTAGAAACTTGGTTAAGCTCGTTAGCACCGACTTGACTTCTGTTTTCTTTCCGTTCGAGCCAGTTTGTTCCAGCCCTAGTCTGGGCATTAAACTGGTTATGCTCATTATATACTCGACCAAAATCTGGAAACACTAAAATGATGTCAAGAAGAGATTTTACATGAAAATTGCTGCGTATACCTCGATGTTAAAATCCTACTGGTCAGTGTGACTTGTGGGTCGACCTTACTATACTACCATCAATAAGCTCTAAAAACCTGATGTGAATGATCAAATTATGATGTGTAACAACAGAAACTTAGGCGTAATATATGCGTGACAAAAGGGTTATAATGACACATGAGATAATGAGAAATATATGTCGACATGTATAGTTAAAAATCTGTTTTGTTTCGGTTCATAAAAGGGCTATGTGAATTCTAAACTAACCATGTCACGTATAATAATATGAAAACGATACACATGCATATCGATCACCAATGCACTGTTTCGGTTTTGCTTAATAAAACATACGTATAGAGATGCCACTGGCTATGTAAGGAAATTAAAGAAGGCATAAATAATGGAGATTCATAATATACAAATGTTAATTGAAGAGACATAAATGTATAGAACTAAAACCATGCACGTGATTGCTCTCATTGTTTCTTAATTTATTATAAATCATAGAATCCATCTTGACACACTTAACCTTTAATTTTGATAATTGACACATTAAACCATATACCTTGCTAAAATGTTATATAGAACCCTGAATGTGTAACTACAAGTGTTAAACCGGAAATAAACTTATTAATGAGTTGATAAATGACATATGATCCTAATTCGTGTAGATTCGTTGAAGATGGAGTCTACTTCCGATCTTTTCGTTTCTGTTTGTGTTTTGGTTGCTAATAAGGTACAGATATTCTGACCTTTCTTTTAAGGTTTCTCATGATCTCTCTCGTATTCTGAATCCATTAGTTTCTGATTCGATTGCTATGATTTCCCTTTGCTTGAACCTCCCCAGTTGAGTTCCATTTGATATGAATTCCGATCTGAAGCTATGCTATGAAAACCTTCACATTTATATCTTGAAAATGTTTTGAGGAAAAACTATTTTAAAAGGGTGTTTATAAATGAGACAGAACCATTTTATATAAATGTTACTAACTTTTATGAAGGCTATTTTGGAAGACTAATTTTTATGAAAAACCGTTTTGAAAGAATATTTTATGAAAATTTCTTTAAAGAATCGTTTTATTAAAGGCACAAATAAAGGATTGTTTAAAATGGACTTTGATGGAAGTTTTAAAATGAACTTTTGAGATGAACCTTGATTATGATTATGAGTTATGATTCAGTTAAGATTTCCCAGGCCATTTCTATGTTTCCTTGTGTATGAACCTTTTGATATGACGTTGAGATGCATTTCTGATATATGACTTTGAGATGACCTTGAGATATGACTCTTAGTTTGATACCCGAGCCACCTTTCTGTTTCCTAGCCAGGAAGGTAACCTGGCCGTGTCTGTGATGCACCACTGGCATGACTCCTGTGTGGGGGAGTGATTTCTCACGCCGTCCCCTTTTATATTGTGATATGGCCATGATGACTTTGAGATTATGATTTTGAGATTGACTTTGAGTGGGGGCGTATGGATTGCAATCCTAGGCATGTATGTTTAGTGGATTTAACTATGACTTTGAGTATGACTTTGAGGTGACTGGTGCTTGTGTGCATTACACGCCTTTCACATTTCTGGGAGCTGATCACTCCACCCTTTTGATACATGAGGACACCCCTCATATTATCTGGTTGCCTGAGAGGTATCCCCTCTGATTGTGAGACTATGATGTTGAGATGTGACTTTGAGATTATGACTTTGAGTTTCTGGGCTCGTGGTGGATAACTATCCTAAACCTTTACTCTTGTATCTTATTTATATCTCTTTCATTATGCTACATCTGATTATTTCCGTTTATTTTCGTTTCCGTTTATTATATATCTGTTCACTGGGCTTTGTAAGCTCAGCCGCACGTTTTCTTTTCGTGTGCGGCAGGTTTTAGTTGGAAGATGAGTACGAGTGAAGAGACTTTTGGACTTAGAAGACTTGATAGTTTTGGGCCTAGAGATGATTAGAAGTTATCTTATTGTTAGAAATTGTATTCGCCTTGTAACCTGGTTATTTCAGTATTTCCTTTGTAACCCTTGAGAATCTTTGTATTACTTTTGAATGTATGCTTTGTTATATCTGATATGAAACCATTTGCGTGACATCTTTACCCTTGTCGGGTTGGGGTGTTACAATTATGGTATCAGAGAGACAGGCTGCGATTTCGTAATACATTTACCCTTGACCTGTGTAAGTTAGGACCACTAAGCTTTCCCTGTAGGCACTCGTAAGTCGACCTTTGAAAAATTGCTTTAGGATTTCCCATAGGAACCTAAGTTTTGACCGGTGAGGAATGGGTAGACTATAAGGCATTGGTTTAAGTACCTTTACTTCCGCATCACTCTGATTCGTGCCTTACTTTTGGTTAGATCCTGTTGATATCACTTTTGGGAAGTGAAAGCTTATGCTTTGCACCACCTGAGATTGGAACCTGATTAAATCTTGAAGGCAGTGAAAATTTCATGCTAATCGCCTGACACTATTTGATCCTTATCTTCAAATTCCTTTTGTTAAATCATTTTGATAAAGACCCGCGTTTCACTCTGATTCTTTTGTTAATCACTTTGACGCCTCTTCGGACATTCTGAGAATCTCCATGGCAGTAACGTACTGGATACTTTTTGTTATTTTGTCTCTTGCTTTTAATAAGTATATATGGATCTTCCGACACCATTTGATTTCGTTTCACCCATCGCTATTCTCATAAGAAGTCTTTTGGTATGTAACCACGAGTATAAGAATGTTTTTCCCCTCACTTTTGAATGATAAGGCTTTTGATTTGCGAACCGTCTTTCTTTAAATAGTTAACTTCGATTTTATTCTGACAAGGAATTTGTTGAATGATTAGTCAAATATTAACAACTACCCTTCTATGTCTCACCTTCGACATTTGTAATAATTTGAACCCCTACCATGGTTACCGATTGTTAAACGTTCGCTATTACGCTGGAGACTCGTGTGTTACTTTCGCGGTTCTAAAGTTTTCTTAGAAACCATTTCATACACCAATGAATGAACCTTATCTTGGAAGCTGTTTGGCACTTTGAGCCGTCTGAGCATGAACCTTGTATTGAACGTTATTTGCCACCTGAACTTTGATTATAATCCCTGTTGGACCACCAAGTTTTCCACCGGAGTATGAAGTAAGATTTGACATGATACCGAGAGATTCTAGTCACTAAACGAAGATGTCTTTCGGATCATACTAATTGACTGGAGCAACCGGGAAGAGCAGCAACCGGAGACCAGGAAGTGAGTGTATCTTCTGGGCATGTTTTAGTTTTGTTCGCGATAAAGAGGAATGACGACTGGAGATATGTATGGAAGCTGAACCGTATTGCTGTAAGAGCCAGTATTCCTCCACCCTGGATCGATTATGTATTTTGTTTAAATTCAGAGCGCGAAGTTCCTTGCTGATGAATTGATACTATTCTTGAAATCGCCTTCCGAATCCGTAAACGGCTGCTATGACGGTTAGTAAAGCTAATAGTATTAGCTAAAGCTCTGACTGTTTATGAGATTGATAATTAATGTTTTCTCGTGAGTACTTGGACAAATGGTCATCGTATGACTTAATAGTACGTTCGGAGACGAGGAAGAACATGAAAATCACCTTTACACTTCGTTAGGAAATTCGTCGATCATTTGTACATTCTGAGAGATTGATATTTTTGAGACAACGATGTCCTTAATTGAGGATACCTCTTTAAATTCCGCAAGTTTTGGAAACTATCACCAAGTGGTCAAGACCGATAACAGAATGGAGAACGGAAACCATTTGAACTTTGCAGAAGAATTCTGGAAGACGTTTGCAACTTATGATACCACTGAGAAATTTCGTTTGATTGAGAATGGAGTTTTCAAAAAACTGAAATAGAAATTAGCTTCCTTACCCTCGGGCAGAACAATTTTGGGATAATTCAGAAAAAGACTCAGTTATACTCCTTTGCTGCAGAGAAGTTTTTCGTATGCGTCAAGACAACTAGAAGCGCATCAAGATAACAACGGCGGCCACCCTAAAGAGTGAAGACTTTCCTTACAAGGCAGAAGGGTTGGCGATGCAGAATAAGAGATTCTAGTCAAGATGGCGAACCTGGAGCTGATGAAGACATGCAGTCTCATTTCCCTATTCACCTTGGTTGTACTAAGATGAATTGAGAGCGGAAGCAGACTGGATGATGAAGAGATTTAAAGAGCATGCCAGGAATTCACATTACTCCATCGCATTCCAAGGAGGACTGCAGGAGGCTCGACGAACCAGACACAAGTTCCTGATTTTGGTTTCATTTCCCAACGGATGGACAGCCGAAGACAGATCAACCGGACTGGAAAAGATTAGATGTGTTAAATGAGCAGATCGTGAAACAGACCCTCTATACTTGGAATAAATGATTCTATGAAGGCAGAAGTTTGGAGACTAACTTTCATTTCCGTTGACCCTCTTAAGTTTCGTTATCTAATATCAAGTCCCTCTTATGATTTAAGTTCCCTAGAAGCACTTCTATTCGTGTTTACCTTTCGTATGATTCGGTGAGGACCTTGTTTTGAGAGATTTTGGCAACTCGTGGAAGATATGATGCTTGTGACGGCATACCCCACTTCTGCTAGATAATCTGGGATTTGATACTCTTGCGAATAGCTTTGTTTTCTCTCTTGGCTATGGCATTCGTTTTGTTGACCTCTGAGACTGTAGAAGTACTAGGTGGATTAAGATAGGTGGTTTTGATTGCGATTTGAGATAAAGTATGACCATCATGAGGGCATATTTATATGATGCCAGTATTATGACGTCTGGCCAACGTGATAATACTTACATCATATAACGTGCACTTGTTGTGATCATAGGATATTTCGAGGAGTGCCTTAGAAGCCTTAGAATTAATGATATCTGATTGAGACTTTAGGTTCATTCTACCTATACGCTTAATCTACCTTCACCGTTACAAGATTTGATGATGATCCGTTATGAATTGAGATATTAGATTTTGGATTCTGAGAAAAACAAGACCTGTCTGTTTATGATAATACCTTTAAAAGGTTATATTAAAGACGGGACTATTTAAAAGTCTGAAGAGTTAAGCATATTTATCACCCTCATATTTCTGCGATTCGGTACGTCTCATCTGACATGTCTAATCAAATTTCCAAGGACTACATATCCGTTAAATCCTACGTATTCCCTGTATCTTCTCGGAGAGAATACGATTATCATCTGTTACGTTTGGTATATTATTCTTTGATCCGGATTCAGTGTGGTATGTCTTTCTGAGAAAGCCGAAGCTATTGTGATCAACAAGATAGAGTCATGAGAAACAAGTCTTTCACATTTCTATTCACTGCCCATTATGCTCCGTTTCGTTTCACTTCAATTTTCGAGGACGAAAATTTTTTTTTCTAGAGGGGAAGAGTTGTAAAACCCGAAAATTTTAAACATGTAAAATACCCAGAATACCCTTGATCTCAAATTCATAAAATGATGTTTAAAACATTACGATATCTAATTTCGGTTACACCTTAAGTATTTAACTTTGATGGTTGAACAAATAAAACAAAAGTACACAATTAATCTAAAATGTCCCACTCCTAAGAAAATTCATACACCACTTTAAGATAATATATTATCATTTAGAGCCACAAATTAAGCAATCCACCAAAAATGGGAAGCCATCACACGTTTTATATGACATTACTAGAACCAATTGTATACTTAGTGTCATACCATTCACACGTTTTGATTAAACAACGAGGATAAGATGAAATCAATTTTCAATATTAGAAGATCATTGTCCCTACTTTCTCGCAATCATACACGGTTTCCTTTATTTGTCCCCACTCAATACGTTTAATACAAACCGTGTAGTATTTAAAATCCCTCCAACAACTTCCTCCCCATTTGACGCCAAGAAACAAAGACCAAAACAAACCCACAATTCATCCCATATTAGTCGAACAGTATGTTATCTCACCCCCATCATATAAGCACCTTCTATACTCATTCTATTCCTAACCTTTGAAAACAACTCTTAAACAACTTCCGAATTTAAAAGACCAAAACTCCTTTGCACCTGTCACACTATTATCTAGAGACTAGCATATTGTAGTGTTGAGTTCACGTTTGCCTTGCTCGTGTTCGGGTTTCGGTTCGTGGTTGGTTAAGATTTTGGTTGCGGGACATGATCTCATGAATCGTTCATGTGGCTGTTGCACGTCGGGATTCCGAGTTCCATCCTACCTCGATGAATATGTGGTGCTCGCATTTCAACTTCGAGGGTACTTTGTGCGCTCCAAATTCGGGTCAGCATTTGATAGAGGTTGGTCCGGTTAACTGTACGAGTGCGGGTACCATCATGGTTGGTTGAATCGTATGTTCGAGTGATGGGGTCTTGCTCGTGTTTGTCGTCGAGTTCTTGGCTTCGACTTTGAGCTTTATTCTTTTAGCGTAGAGGTAACCCTCGAACCTCATATTAATACATATACATATATTTCACAGTAGGTCACTTGATTTAAAATATATTTTCATATACCGGCGTGATAAGAACTAAACATACATATATCTCATGAACGTATATATGATAAGCCAAGACCTGATCTGTTTTGCTTTGCTATTCGAGTTAAATGTTATGAATATGTTTTAAAGAGCCGCATAAAATCATACATGTATTAAAGGAATTATGCGCCACATAAAATACTAGAAACTTGGTTAAGCTCGTTAGCACCGACTTGACTTCTGTTTTCTTTCCGTTCGAGCCAGTTTGTTCCAGCCCTAGTCTGGGCATTAAACTGGTTATGCTCATTATATACTCGACCAAAATCTGGAAACACTAAAATGATGTCAAGAAGAGATTTTACATGAAAATTGCTGCGTATACCTCGATGTTAAAATCCTACTGGTTAGTGTGACTTGTGGGTCGACCTTACTATACTAACATCAATAAGCTCTAAAAACCTGATGTGAATGATCAAATTATGATGTGTAACAACAGAAACTTAGGCGTAATATATGCGTGACAAAAGGGTTATAATGACACATGAGATAATGAGAAATATATGTCGACATGTATAGTTAAAAATCTGTTTTGTTTCGGTTCATAAAAGGGCTATGTGAATTCTAAACTAACCATGTCACGTTATAATAATATGAAAATGATACACATGCATATCGATCACCAATGCACTGTTTCGGTTTTGCTTAATAAAACATACGTATAGAGATGCCACTGGCTATGTAAGGAAATTAAAGAAGGCATAAATAATGGAGATTCATAATATACAAATGTTAATTGAAGAGACATAAATGTATAGAACTAAAACCATGCACGTGATTGCTCTCATTGTTTCTTAATTTATTATAAATCATAGAATCCATCTTGACACACTTAACCTTTAATTTTGATAATTGACACATTAAACCATATACCTTGCTAAAATGTTATATAGAACCCTGAATGTGTAACTACAAGTGTTAAACCGGAAATAAACTTATTAATGAGTTGATAAATGACATATGATCCTAATTCGTGTAGATTCGTTGAAGATGGAGTCTACTTCCGATCTTTTCGTTTCTGTTTGTGTTTTGGTTGCTAATAAGGTACAGATATTCTGACCTTTCTTTTAAGGTTTCTCATGATCTCTCTCGTATTCTGAATCCATTAGTTTCTGATTCGATTGCTATGATTTCCCTTTGCTTGAACCTCCCCAGTTGAGTTCCATTTGATATGAATTCCGATCTGAAGCTATGCTATGAAAACCTTCACATTTATATCTTGAAAATGTTTTGAGGAAAAACTATTTTAAAAGGGTGTTTATAAATGAGACAGAACCATTTTATATAAATGTTACTAACTTTTATGAAGGCTATTTTGGAAGACTAATTTTTATGAAAAACCGTTTTGAAAGAATATTTTATGAAAATTTCTTTAAAGAATCGTTTTATTAAAGGCACAAATAAAGGATTGTTTAAAATGGACTTTGATGGAAGTTTTAAAATGAACTTTTGAGATGAACCTTGATTATGATTATGAGTTATGATTCAGTTAAGATTTCCCAGGCCATTTCTATGTTTCCTTGTGTATGAACCTTTTGATATGACGTTGAGATGCATTTCTGATATATGACTTTGAGATGACCTTGAGATATGACTCTTAGTTTGATACCCGAGCCACCTTTCTGTTTCCTAGCCAGGAAGGTAACCTGGCCGTGTCTGTGATGCACCACTGGCATGACTCCTGTGTGGGGGAGTGATTTCTCACGCCGTCCCCTTTTATATTGTGATATGGCCATGATGACTTTGAGATTATGATTTTGAGATTGACTTTGAGTGGGGGCGTATGGATTGCAATCCTAGGCATGTATGTTTAGTGGATTTAACTATGACTTTGAGTATGACTTTGAGGTGACTGGTGCTTGTGTGCATTACACGCCTTTCACATTTCTGGGAGCTGATCACTCCACCCTTTTGATACATGAGGACACCCCTCATATTATCTGGTTGCCTGAGAGGTATCCCCTCTGATTGTGAGACTATGATGTTGAGATGTGACTTTGAGATTATGACTTTGAGTTTCTGGGCTCGTGGTGGATAACTATCCTAAACCTTTACTCTTGTATCTTATTTATATCTCTTTCATTATGCTACATCTGATTATTTCCGTTTATTTCGTTTCCGTTTATTATATATTTGTTCACTGGGCTTTGTAAGCTCAGCCGCACGTTTTCTTTTCGTGTGCGGCAGGTTTTAGTTGGAAGATGAGTACGAGTGAAGAGACTTTTGGACTTAGAAGACTTGACAGTTTTGGGCCTAGAGATGATTAGAAGTTATCTTATTGTTAGAAATTGTATTCGCCTTGTAACCTGGTTATTTCAGTATTTCCTTTGTAACCCTTGAGAATCTTTGTATTACTTTTGAATGTATGCTTTGTTATATCTGATATGAAACCATTTGCGTGACATCTTTACCCTTGTCGGGTTGGGGTGTTACAGAGAAGGTCTTGACAGATGAATGTTTGGTAAAGGAGTTTAATGGAATACTGATCAGTTGAGACAAGTGAAGCAGTTCATATGGAAGATCGAGAAAAGACTTTACCGCAGAGATATGATAAGGAGATTGGAGAGTTATGTTGGCGGTCGTCCATCTTTCCCAATTAGACTATCCCAAAGAACAGATCCGGTGCTCACAATGTTTGGTAAAGGAGGTTAATGTAAGACCTTGATTTAACAATTCATCATTTTTTATTCATAATTCTTACTATATAACTGTGATATTATGGTTTGTGCACACATAACAGTGCACAACCCGTACCTTCAAGAAAGGACCCTGAGGTACGCTTCAGTGCCTCAATCCTAATCAAAGGAGCGAAAGCTTCTTTCTTATGAGTAGAATTAAAACCAGAATTTTCTAACGTTTTTCAGAAATTTTGCTCATAAGAACAAATATTCCCTCATTAAGGGGGAGAATTTGTAAAACATAATCTTTGTTCCAAACCAAAAACGTTCTTGATATTCTTCCCACAAACCTCAAAAATGCATATTTTAATCAAACATTTTACCAAAAACATCATAAGTATGCTATTTTTGAGGGGGAGAATAAAAACTTGATTAAAATATGGTGTCTCAAATGCTGGAATCTCGTAAGTGCTCAACTCAGAATTGACCCTCGAATTGACGATAGGAAAAAGTCAGTAGTCGAAAAGACATGTCCCGGACGGGTAATAATTTCAAGCCAGTTCATCTGGTAATGTAAGGGTGGCTCACAAAGGACGTGTCTAAGTAGAATGTACCGATTTTGAGCGATTTTCCTTGAATGTGATCTGGACGGGTAATAATTTCAAGCTAGTTTACTAGTGATGTAAGCGTGTCTCGCGACGATCATGTTCATTGAAAATCAATCAATTCAAAAAGTGCCAACTCTAACCGACATGTGCAAATTTACTTTAACTATATATGAGCACATGTTAAGGGGGAGTCTTTTTGAAAATCACAAAACTCTCAAAGTGTTAACTAAATATGTTTTTCATAATCATAAACACTTTGAGAGATTTTTTCAAAAGGTTTGGTTAATGGCATCAATAAGATAGTCATGGAGTCATAAGGTGACTAAGGTTAGGAATAACCGTCCTATGATCCGCCAGAGCCGGAGGGATCTACTCAAGGACAATACTAATAGTTTAGAACTAGAAAGTCCTAGGTATGATTGAAAAAGGAGATATGAAATGTAAGGAGAAAGAAGGGGTTGAAGAATTAAAAAGAAAAGCAAAGAAAAGGGTGAAAAGAAATAGCCTTCCATTTGTTCAACCTTAGGGCAGACACCGGGTTCAATATATAATCTACTGGTTGACTGAGCATCACCGGTATTGAAGACAAAAGACGTCATGGACCCAGTGACGCACTGCACTAAACCTTCTAAGCCACTCAGGTGTCTATCAAAAGACACTTGTTTCATTACACACGGAGAACCCTTCATCATCTATCAACCTCTCACTACGAGATGTGTTGATATTGAAAAGGAGGCACTCTGCTCCACGCCTCCGATGACCAAACAAATGTGCACTAATCGAGTCTAGAGCCATGAGATTCATCAAAGATCTCTTAGGAACACTTAGTATTACACTGTTGTCTTACATCATGGGCAACAGTTGTAAAATTAAGAAGAGTCCTTCGCAAATCTTAGCAATCTGCCGAGAACATTCTTGAGAGAATTCACAATTGTGATTCTCAGTGATAGAATGGAAATCCTGCCAGGAGAACATCAAATAACCCTGACAGCAGGTCACTTCGGTAACTCCTTGTGGGTTACGCTTAGTGTTTATTCCAAAATGGTCTACAGTCATGGGGTGATCTCCAGCGACTCACTGAATCGTGGGTGCACTTCGGTGTGTCCGTGTTAGCCCTTTCGGGGGTATCTAGTTCAGAACGGCCTGGGTTTGGATTAGAGAAAGTCTTCAAACTATGCAGTTGACGATCTCGAAGTCGGAACCTGTAAGTACCGGTTGGTTCGTGCTGCTGCTGCTGGTGAGGATCTTGAAGACCTGAAGTTCGACCACCAAGATTCCATCATGCTCACATACTGAAGATATGTTCTCAAAAGACTCAGAAACAGCAAAAGTTCAAAGATATTAAAGTAAAGTCTAAAGTTTAAGCTCCACAACCTTTCAGAAATCAAAGATTGAAAAGTGAGAACCTGTTGATGAACAAAAGTCAAAGACATATGAGCATGGTGGAAAAGACGAGAAGACGTTGGAGATTGGCAGATCAAGAAAACACCATAACATTTCATGTCAAGAACAAAGAACAAAGATTATCAAGACGTCGGAAGCCAAAGAAGCAAAGATGACGTCGAGCAACGTTGATGACTAAGACTTAGGGGGAGATTTTTAGGAACACGTTTTGTGATTTACCAAGTCTTAGTCATTTTCGATAGAATGTTGCTCAAAATAGGATTCTATGTTTGTAATTAAGGTCCGGTCCATTAGGAATCCATGGGCCTGCCATTTTAGTTAAATATATTCTAGAAGCACACAAGTAAGAGATGCCCTAGATATTCGCCTATAAATAGAAGGCTAGGGGTCTCATATTTCTTGTTGGTTTTTCATATTGTATGCGTAAGCTTTGTCCCTTCATCGTTTGAATGAAAATCATCCAACTTCTCTTCATCTCTTATTCTCTTTTTAACTTATTTACTTATCTCTACTCCTAGCTTATTTAATAAGTAGTTGTTGTGGTAGTTTAGAGTAGTTTACGTGTTTGTGTTCGAGTTAAATAGGACCTACAAATCGAAACACCATATTGATAAACAATAATTAATAAAAGACAAAACAATACAATAAAAGACAATATGGCCCAAGTGTTTTGGGCTTTGGCCCATTACTTAACTCACACTATAATGGACTCTCTTTGGGCATTCGGGCCCAAAGTTGTCAATACTTAACCCATTTAGGACTTATCGAAGTCCAAACCGACTCGACACTAACCCGAGGATTTCTAACCTCGAGTCTTACACGGCCAAGACTCCCTTGAGTCTCGACTAGACTCATTCAACACCAAGACCTTAGTGGTCTCAGCTAAACTCATTTCCCATTTGTCGTGCCTCTTTTGGGTCACGGCTCATATTACTTGTCACTAAATTAACCAACACATACACGGTTACAACCAAACTTGACCAAATTAAACATTAAACCTTTGGCCGTGACTCCTTGAGTCATAGCTTGACTTTATCCGAGCCTTTGGAGCTCTCGGCTCAATCACCAAAACCAAACCAAGTCAAATCCTCAACATAACACATCAACTAGGCCATGCCGTGACTCATTTGAGTCACGACTCGAGCCTACTCAAGCCAATAGTCTCTCGGCTTAACAACAAACTAAATCAAACCCAATCCTCAACATCAACAAACCAATCTAGGCTATGCCGTGACTCATTTGAGTCACGGCTCGAGCCTACTCGAGCCTCTAGGCTCTCGGCAACCATAATACCAACATGATCCCATCCATAATCCAAACACAAACAATATCCAATCAACCTCAAAACCCTAACTAAGCTAACCCTAACCTTAAACCACGCCGTGACTCATTTGAGTCATGGTTTGACCTCATTCGAGCCATAAGGCTCTCGGCATCAACCAACCATGGACCAAACTCAAGCCAAACTTCAACCCATTACTACAAATAACAAGAACATGCTAAATCGAACATCAATACATCAAAAATAATAAATAACCACGCCAAGTCAACTCAATTCGTGAGTTGACTCGGATGAGTCACGCGACTCAGTGGTGAGTCTTGGCGAGTTGTGTCGTAAAAACATAGATCCACACGATTTTTAACTAGATCTATAATGTTTAACATGTTTTATAATTAAAAAGGTTCGTATATATAAATTTAGGGTTTTAGGGTTTTCAGATCTAAAGAAAAATAAAGGGTATAGGCGCATGGGTTTATGAGAAGAAAGGTTAAGGAGGTAGAGACGCGGCGGTGGGTCGTGGCGTGACGGTGGTGGTGGCTGTGGTGCTTCGAACTAGGGCTAAATGGTCTTCGTGGGTCTTCAAATTCTCCAGATATGATCAGGCGGACCTGATCTACGTTTTGAGGTGATTAGGTGGTTGGTCAGAAAATATTCTGGCAATGGTGGTTGCCGGAGACGACGGTGGTTGGCCAGAGTTGTGGTCAGACGTGAGTGGGAGAGAAGAGAGAAAATGTGTGTGATGTGTGTGTGTTATTATGAATAAAATATTTGAAAATAAACTTATATACTATGGCAAGGACCAAAGATGGACAATTAAAAGTAGGGGGTGTGTGGTGTAAAAATTCCGGGTCGGGGTTATCAGTGTCAAGTTGGTAAACCTTTTATAATAGTCACTATGGGACCCATTTGACGTGCCAAACGGACTCGAAAAATTATGAAACTTGCGCCATTGTTCTCGAAATAATTTTTCTGATAAAAACGAGTATAAATATGCATAACTTTCTCGAAATTAATTTATTTGGCAAATTCGATTCGTTTCGTGTTTTCTTGGTTGTGCTGACAAAATAAGGGAATAAGGTTCATGTTTTTCAAGATATCTCGCGTTTCTCAAGTTCAAATAAGTTCAGAAAAGGTTCAAATACTAAGGTGATGCAAAAATAATATTTGGCTGGTAAAAATGATTTGGAAAATTACCGGATGTTACAACACATACATCATATTGGGAAATCCGTCCCGGATTTCAGTTTAACTTATCAGTTCTGGTTTCAAAAAGGTGGGGGTACTAGCGCTTAAACGCGTCTTCGCGTTCCCAGGTGAATTTGGGTCCTCTCTTGGAATTCTAGCGAACTTTCACAATGGGAATTTGGCTCCTCTTTAGTCGTTTGATCTCACGTTCTATAATCTCTACGGGCTCCTCAATAAAGTTCAATTGTTCATCAACTTGAATCTCATCAAGTGAAATTACGGTTGTCTCATCAGATAAACACTTATTCAAATTTGACACGTGGAAGGTGGGGTGTACTCTGCTAAGTTTGGGAGGTATTTCCAGTCTGTAGGCTACAGGACCAACCCCGTTCAGAATCTTAAATGGTCAAATGTACCTCAGGTTCAGCTTTCCTCGTTTACCAAACCGTATCAAGCCCTTCCATGGTGAGACCTTCAGTATAACTTTATCTCCAACTTGAAAATCTAGCGGTTTACGTCTCACATTTGCGTAACTCTTCTGGCGGTCTCTTGTGGTTTTCAATCGGTTCTTAATTTTCACAATCTTTTCTGTAGTCTCATGAAAAGTATCTGGTCCAATGAGCTGAGCTTCTCCTACCTCAGCCCAACAGTTGGGCGATCGACACTTCTGACCATACAGTGCTTCAAAACAGTTCAGCCTTCATACTCATGTGATAACTGTTATTGTAAGAAAACTCAACCAAAGGCAAATAGGTATCCCACCCATTTCCAAAATCAATTACGCATGCTCGAAGCATGTCCTCTAGAGTTTGAATCATTCTCTCACTTTGGCCATCGGTTTGCGGGTTGTATGCAGTACTCATGTCGAGGTTCGTACCAAAGGCATCCTGAAGTGATTGCCAAAAGTTAGAAGTGAATCTGCTGTCTCGGTCAGAGATGATAGAGATTGGTGCTCCATACCTTGGTACTATTTCCTTCACGTAAAGTCTAGTCAACTTGTCCATACTGTAGTTCTCCTTGATGGGTATAAAATGTGCTGATTTCGTTAGTCGATCGAATATAACCCAAATAGCATCGAAACCAGTTGTAGTCCTTGGAAGTTTGGTGATGAAGTCCATAGTAATCCGTTCCCATTTCCATTTGGGAATCTCAGGCTGTTGTAATAGATTAGACGGTTTCTGATGTTCGGCCTTAAACTTTGCGCACGTAAGACACCTGTGAACATAATCGGCAACGTCGGCTCTCATGTTCGGCCACCAATATTACTCCTTGATATCGTGATACATATTGTCGGATCCTGGGTGTATAGAGTACTTTTATTTATGAGACTCGAGCATGATTAAGTCTCGTAGTCCTCCATAACGCGGCACCCAACTTCTTCCACTCCATCTGGTAATGCCAAAATCGGTGCACTGCACAGTTTCTATTTCGGGGTTTGAAATGCTTCTTTTTCATCCTTTCCCCATTCGTACTTCTTATCCTTCTGGGTCAACGTAGCTAATGGTTTACCTATTTTGTAGAATCCCTCGATGAATCTCCTGTAATATCCGGCCAATCCCAAAAATTATCAGATTTCTGTAGCGTTAGAAGGCGTTGGCCATTTCTCAATAGCTTCGATCTTCGCGGAATCCACATGTGACCCTTTGTTGTCAATCACATGACCAAGAAATTGTACCTTGCGAATCCAAAATTCACACTTAGAGAACTTTGCGTACAATTGCTCTTCCTTGAGTAACTTAAGAATCATCGTGTAACACCCCCAAAATCTTGATTTAGCAGAAGCATACATGTTCAGGTGCTACTAAATTGGTATCACAACACAAAGTAATAAGAATGGTTTTATCTCAACCATTTAAAATAGGTTTCATATTCAAAAATGATTTGTTTACAACATTTCAAAAACGGTGCGGAAATATAAGCCCATAAAATATTTTAAAGTGGTCCCAATTATATCAGAGTCTTCTATGACCATGCTATGCCCTGCCGAAAGCCTCCACAACTAGGTTATTGCTTTAAACCTGAAAATACATGCTAAAGTGTCAACACGAGGTTGGTGAGTTCATAGGTTTAATTAAAAATAGTAAAGACGATATAAATTTGATTATGTTACACAGAATGTCATGATCATAAAGTTTAGTATTAATGTTTGGTTAATCGGTATGCTCGCCATGACCAGTACGCCTGGTAATGTAACCGTTTCACCCGGTAATATGACCGTTACGCCCGGTCCTGTCCAGTACACCTGGTCTATGAATATGTCATGTATACATACAAAGAATTTAAGTAAACCACCCTTGTATATGCCTGACCAGTACCCCTGGTCCATGTATATGCCATGTAAATAATGCATTCAAGTAAACCACCCTTGTATATGCCTGACCAATACCCCTGGTCCATGTATATGCCATGTAAATAATGCATTCAAGTAAACAGTCTAGCATATAACACCAATCTCATTTCAAGTAAAACAATCAATTCTAGATTTCATATTCCAAATAAACAGTCATTGACTTTAGTTAAAAACAAGCATGTATTCTCCCCTAAAATAGTTATAAAACAAGTAAAAGTAGGGGCCATGAACTCACCTTAAAACAATAGCAACCTGTTAATCAATCAACAAAATAGTGCAACCGCTCCGACACGCAACCTAAATCAGTATGGTAGGTCTTAGCAAAATATTCGTGTCTTATATGTCTTTACTTTATGTGAAAAGTTTGCTCGTGGACAGTGCTCGTGTATTTCTTGCTTGCTGTGTGGTAAAACATATTTCAAAATGATTTATCGTATGTAACTCTTGGTGGTGGCTCATGGTGAAAGTGTACGGTGGGAATACGTGTGACGGAACATCCGTACTAGTATTCATCATTAAATTTCGTAAGTAATGTACATATATATATATATATATATATATATATATATATATATATAAATATTATTAATATATATATATAATCGACCTCTATATAATAGAATACTGATGACGATAAGCCTGGCATTAATCACACTCTTACACACACAGATCCGATTTCTCTAATTCATCCAATATTACCGACATTTACTCAATCACATTTAAACCTTTACTAAAATCTCTCACAAAATCATCTTATTTTTTATAATTATTCAAATCATAACACCAAATTCTTATCAACTGATACTGCTTTCCCTTAATTTTTGCCAAAGAATTTGTGATAAAACTCCAATTCATTTGATTTCCCTAATTCAAATCGATGTATAATCTAATCTTCATCTTTATATACGGGAGGATTTGCAGTCTTCAAACCATCAACCCATCAACATTTCTGAGTAACAAAAATATTTCACAATGTCTGATTCACAGCTTCAATACTCTAGTTAGTTTCACTCATAATCAATTTTTTTTAACCTTTGATTCGTATATTTATAATCATCAATGTTGTTATGAAGCGTTTAATGATTTGTGTTTACTCGATTAAGATTAATTTTCGTCATTCATAAAATATTACCAATTCATGATTTGTGTTTATATATTAGAAACTGAAATTATTAAAGTTCATGGTTAATATGTTTGTGAATTTGATGATGTATGTTAATCGTTTTATAAAATGATTAAATTTGTGTTTGATGATGGTTTTTTATCGCAAGAAAAAAGAAGCTAAAACAGCATTGGGCACTCATAATCATTTTTTTTAACCTGTGATTCGTATATTTGTAATCATCAATTTTGTTATGAACCGTTTCATGATTTGTTTTTACTCCATTAAGATTAATTTTCGTCACATATTAGGGTGTTTTTACTTTAATTGTTGTATTCTTAAATACATATGTTTATATATTATAAACTGAAATTATTAAATATCATGGTTAATATGTTTGTGACTTTGATGATGTATGTTAATTGTTTTATAAAATATTTAAATTTGTGTATGATGGTGGTTTTTTATCTCAAGAAAAAATAAGGTAAAACCACATTGGTAACTTGCAAATGCCCATTTCTGAGATGCGATTGTTCATACACAGCTTTCAAAACTAATATGTATTTGCAAGTTTCATAATGAAATTATGTTGTTGTTCAACATTTCAAAGCTTTCAAAATGAAATTATGTTTTTGTTCAACAATACATAATTATGTTGTTTTCATTTGAACAACACAGCTTTGAATGCCCATTTGTGTATGATGTTGAATTTGAAAATGAAATTAATTGTTCTTAGTTTTCAAAGCTGTGTATGTTTATCATTCTTATTGTCAATCTATTATGTATTGGATATCATAATATATATTGAAACATTGCCCTGTTTTGAAATTTATTGCATTCATCAAGTGGTTTATATAATTTATAATTATGACATTCAACAGTGTTATTAAGAATAGTAATTAGAAAAATAATATTATTGTAAATGTTTATATACATCATTGATTCATTACTCTAAAATGTTATTCCTTTTGTATGTAGATGATGCAGCCTTTCTTAAGGCCACCTCAACAAATTCCAAAGGAAAAGGCGTTTTATCTGGGCCTGATGATGCAGCCTTCTTGAATACAACTACAACCGGTGGAAAAGGAAAAGCCTCTGTTTATGGGACCGATGAACAATTCACTGCCCTGTCAAAGGTTGACCCTATGTTAGATGAAATCAAAGTCAAGGCCAGGTGCATCTCTTTATGGCATACCCATCCTGCTGGTAAACCGAATGATCCTTACAGTTTGGATATGGTTATTCAAGATGAGCATGTATGTTTTCAACTTTCTTATTTTCTTATACCAAACATATACACATTGTTGCATATTTAACTTCTTATTTTAAATGCAGACCAACCGGATCCAATGCACAATAAGGCATGATGACATGTACCATTTTGAACCATTGCTTCAAGAAGGACAGTGTTATGTCATTTCTGATTTCAGTGTTGGTGAAAACAATGGTAAACTACCGTTGCTTCCGCACAAATACAAGATTACCTTTTTCAGGTCTACTGTTGTTACCAGGATTGACCCGTTTGATGATGATGTCTTCGGGTTTAAGCTTGAACCATTCAACCAGATTTTAACAAAAAAATATCATGAAATGGATTCTGTTGGTAAGTTTATCCCATTAACACACATATTAGGGGGTTTTGACTTTTATTGTTGTATTCTTAAGCTTACATAAAACAAATTGATGGCAGATGTTGTTGGAGCCGTCGTGGCCATAGGCGATATTGTTCCAGTTACAAACACACTTGTCAAAAAAGTAAGAAGGACCATAGTTATTGAAGACACTGAGTAAGTCACTTTATATTCGTCATAGCTTATCAAACACTCTAATATGTATTGTTTAATAACAGCCATGTTTACATCTAAATAACAAGTCACTCTTCTTCACATATCAGAGGGGCTAGAGTCAAATGCACCTTTTGGGATAACTGGGCACACATGTTCACCCAGTATGCTACGACTGACGAATTCGTTGGTCCAGTAACGTTTGTCCTGCAGTTGGCGAAAGTGAAATATTTCAACAGTAAGAATGTTTAGACTTTTAAACCCATTACTAAACTAACATTTTATACAACATTCAAGTATGCATATATCTCACTCTTTATTTACACGACATTTTTTTATTTACAGATGATCTGGCGGTACACAACGCTTTGTTTGGTTCCAGAATCTTTATCAACAAAGACGTGCCTGCACTTTTATCTTTCAAACAGAGGTATTTTAAATAATTTTGAAAAAATATTAAGTTACAATTTCTTTTACAAAAACCTAAATACATATAAACCTTTATAAAATTTAGGTACACAGCGAAAGATGGCTATGCTGACAGTCACCATAAGATAGAGCTTTTCACTCCAGAAAAATTCAAGATAACAGCTGAAGTATTCTTTAAAGATACTGTTGCGGTGAAGGTTGGTGGTATCCGTGATGTTGCACCGGTAAGCATTTTAAAAATTGTTTTATACGTAATGTATAATAGTTTAAAATAACAAAAGTTTAAAAGTTTTACGTAATAACTGTCATTTTATAAATACAGGATTCTGAAGTAGTTTTTTATGCCAAGATTCATCGCATACACAAAGAGCATGGTTGGTGTTATGATGCATTCAAGAAGTGCAACAGGATTGCCAAGCCTATCAAAACTGCCGGTTCACAAGGAAGCTATGGTAAGAGTAAGAAGTAGGCATACCAGTGTGATTCACATGGTACTATTTACCTGGTGGTACCAAGGTAATACTTATTAATACACATTTGTAATTTGTTACTTTTAATTTAGTAATATTACTGATGTATAACACAACCCTGTATTTTAACCATGACAAGGTTTAAAGTTATAGTGAGGGTGATTGATGAGACCGGCGCAGCTCCATTGGTCACGTTTGATACGAACGTGAGTAAGTTGTGTACTGGCATTT
Source organism: Artemisia tridentata subsp. tridentata (assembly GCA_021014915.2). NCBI lineage: Eukaryota > Viridiplantae > Streptophyta > Magnoliopsida > Asterales > Asteraceae > Artemisia > Artemisia tridentata. Next base: position 224,716,976 of record CP139506.1, on the reverse strand, counting down.
CTGCGTATGAGATCGTTAGCTCAGTTGAAAAGGACACAGCTGACTTCTTTCCTGGTGAATTGAACACTATGGTTGATAAAAAGATCCTGTTTAAAGTGTTGTTTACACAACACAATGTTAATTCAAACAGCCATGTTTACACGTGCAAGTCGATTTCTGATGATTACGAGTTGATAGCTCATTTTAAATCTATGATTCTCTCTGAACATGAGGTAATATATCGAAACAAAACATACGTAGTCCTGTTGTTCTAACACTCCCATCCATAAATTTATGCTGCAATGTTTTTGATGGAATACTAATATTAAATTTTGTTATTGTTATCACAGGATCCTGATGATGCCTTGAACACTCCGGAGATTAATGTTGTTAATCAAATGTCTGGTACTCCTAAATCTGATATACATGTTAACAAGTTTGTCCTTGAAACACCTCCAACACAAGCAGCATCTTCTACAAGTGCTTCCCGAAATGGTTCTGGTGGTGGTTCAGTGACCGGGAAACGTCAAGTGATCGATTTGGATGAATATGCTGATGTGGAAGAAATTGTCCCTAACAACAAGAAGCCCCTTTTGGAACCAAAAATAGAGAAGGACTGATTCCATATCTCCATTATCCTCTCCATGTTTCATTGATTTTTACCATATGGTTCATTATGTTTTGAGACATTTGGTACCTCATTTGATATTCCGTTTTTAGGTTTTATTCAAATTTTACTGCATAATAAGTTGGCATTTGCAGTATTTGCAAAGTCATGGTTATCCATTTATGTAAACATGGAGATTTGGATTATTAATGATTACTATTTTCACTTTATTATTCCTAATTTTCACAACAATTATTCTTTACTTGATCATTTGTTTTACATTTACATTTACATTATTCGCCTACCAGATAGACTACAACAGGTGCAACTGATATTTTTTTGTTGATACTAACCATTACAATGTAACAATTTTGACTCAAAATTCACGAGATTAAATTTTCTGTTTCAGTATCCTGGTGAATAAACTGTTGTACAACTTCATTTATAAACATCTATTTACTTTATATGTAACTTATAATTTTTAACATTGCATATCATGTTCTCCTCTCCTCCCAAATAATCGTATAACATATTTGTGTCCTCAATTATTCCACCATGATGAATACATACACATATCTTATATAAATAATTATATTTTTTAAGAAATATACAACAATTTCATAACCATTTATTAATTATGCATCAAATTAAAGTATAAATGAATTTGAACAATTTTGAATAATCTTAACAACCTACTTAATTTATCTTAATTCCTTATTTAACTTTTGACTAATTTTCAAATACAACTATTTCATTACATTGTATTTCATAAACATATGTATTTATAACTAATTGACCTTTTAAATGAATAACATCCCTAATAATTAGCAAATTTTTAAATATTTTAACAACATACTTAATTTATCTTAATACCTAAATTAACTTTTGACTCATTTGGAATTCAAAATACGTTTTTATTTTATTCAAAGCATCTTATTTGCTCAAAATTCATACTTCACAAAGTTTACATTCAATTAAAATTATAGATCAACTACGAATGCAGTCATCATCAAGCTCACAAAGAAGAGATAAGTTTTGTTCATAGTATTCATCATTTGTTTACATATAAATAAAGCACCACACAAAGGACTCTAAATACAGGTATGAATTTTAAATTTTATTAGTACACTGTTATTCAACATACATTGAATTCTTTACTCATTTATACTTTATACGTTACTGCTAATCATTCGCAACCATTTTGATTACTCACATTCATGGTTACACATAATCCTTACAATCTAATGCTTCATAGATGTTATTTTTAAACCTTGCTGTCCAATTGCAGGCATGGATTCCAATAAGAAGAGGAAAACTAACGCCTACAACAGCACGATATCAGTTGGCAAAGAGAACACAAACAATATAAATAGCATACATGATAGTCGGTGTCAACCAAGTCATCGAAAAATCCCAGTTACGCGTTCTCAATCCCTTGCTGTTGAAGGTCCATTGTATGCTGGAGATATGGTTAATAATTTAAAAATGCAAGTTCCAGCCAAAACTCCACTTAAAGATATTACTAACGGTAAGTTTACTATGCATCTTTAGATATGAAATTTTAGGTTGCGTTGCATTTGCACTTCCTGAATAAACATAAAAAACTTTTTAGATGACTTACAATAATAGAATGATATATATAAGTTATGTATATGTTATTCGTAGTGACACCAACCCCAATAGTTAGGTCAAGCAAAAATTCCTTGATACCAGGTACACACAAGTAGTTATTTTGTCGTCTAAAAAAATGTAGTTTTACTAATATGCATAATATGTAATAATACTTTAAATGATTTCAGTTCTTACGTCACCAACTATACCTTTGTCGTTAAGTCCAAATCCAAGGGGCAGGTCCATTTTATAGAACAACTTAACATCAGTGTCTCCTATTCGAAGAAGTGGACGGCCACCTACACGTAAGAGGAAGTTTGTCTGAAACCACAAGTGAGGATTTGACTGTAAGGCATCCCGGTCGGCCACGTACACGTAGTATAACGACTAATATAGATTTGCTATCCTCAATTTCAAATAATGTGGTTACTCCTGCAACAGTTGCAACAGAATACCCATATCTCAGACCATAAGAGGAAGTTTGTCTGCAACCACAAGTGAGGATTTGAATATAATGTGTTGCGGACAGCCACGTAAATGTGGAATAACGACTAATTTAGACTTTGTATCCCCCATGTCAAATAATTTAGTTACTCCTGTAGTAGTGCAAGAGAATACCATATCCAATACCATAGGTGAAAGTTTGTCTTCAACTTCAAAAGAGTCTTTAACTCCAAGACCTAGGGGCCGTCCACGTAAGATAAACGTAACAGAAGGTACTAATGTTTATATTGTTAATTCATTCTTACTTATATTTAACTTTTTAAAACCTATTTAAAAATTCGTTGATCAGGGACGCCCATGAGAAGAAAACAATCATCAAACTTTGTAAATACAACTCGTATACCCATGACAAGAAACCAATCATCAAGGTTTCAGAATACAACTCCAGTGCCATTTAATTTAGGTGAAGTCAAAATCATTTTTATATATAATATTTAACGTAAACGCTTTTAACTTTTGTTGTATTAAATACAAATGCAGCTTCCATACCCCGTTCTTATAACATAAGAACAAGATCTTCAAGAAAATCAAATATAACGTATCAAGGTACGCAAAGAAATGGCCATACTGTTGCTGGCTCTACCACTAGAAGAATTGTATTTACCAACGATGAAGGTCTTGAAGTTGAAACTCAATGTAATCCATTTGTTGGCATTTCAAGAGGTAAGAAAACTACGTACATTATAGAAGTTATCAGTTTTAAGAACTATCATATTTGTTTTTCTAATTTTAAACCGTTTGATGCTTATTCAATAATGTTAACTAACATACCTTCTAATGCAGAATACCTAGATCATGGTGATCCAATTGTAGAATGCTCAGAATGTCATGCATTATTATGGAGAGATGAGAGTATGAGAGGTTCTAAGGAAGTACTGATGGATTCATTTGCTCTCTGCTGCATGAGAGGGAAAGTCCAACTTCCAGTCGCATTGAAACCCCCTCCACCATTGCTAATGAAACTTACAAAAAATGAACATCCGAAAAGCAAAGGATTTTTAGAGAATATAAGACGTTACAACTCGATGTTTGCATTCGCATCTCTTGGTGGAAATATTGACCACTCTATTAACAATGGTCATGGACCATATTGTTTCAGGTTACACGGAGAAAATTACCACGTATTTGGTCAGTTATTGCCAAAACGTAATGACAAACCGAAGTTTGCTCAGTTGTACATATTCGATACAAGAAACGAAATCCAAAACAGAATAAATGTTGTCAGGTATTTTACCAAACAATTACTTATCCTAACAAAACATTATATTATTTTCTATGACAGTTTATCTAATTATTTTTATTCATATTATATAATTTTAACAGTGATGGACCATCAACATCCTCATACACACAAGAAATTGACTACCAACTAACAAAAGAATTGAAATGTATGCTTGATCAAGAGAATCCATTGGTTGAGCAGTTCCGTATGGCCGGCCAACGTTTAACAACGGCAGGTGATGACGAGAATATAAAATTAAGGCTAATTGGCAAGAGAGGTCATGATGGTAGGCAATATAACCTTCCATTTTCAGCTGAGGTTGCGGCGCTCATCGTTGGTGATTTTGATTCTTTGAGCAACAAAAGAGACATTATCCTCCACCTACATAACGGTGGTATGAAATGAATTAGTGAACTGCATGTCTCTTACCTTCATTTTCAGTATCCGCTATTGTTTCCCTATGCAGAGGATGGATATAGAACTGATATATACCATAGAAGTGTTACCGACTTTACTCCTACAAACAAACGCACCAGGGTAACTATGCGTGAGTGGTTTGCATACCAAATACAAGATAGGCCAGGAGTTTATTCAATGATTCTAAACACAAGAAGGTTGTTCCAGTAGTTTCTGGTAGATGGATATACAATGGTAGAGTTTGAAAGAATGACTTATCAGCGAAAAAAGAAAACACAGTTGAGGAGCGAAACATACACTAGGTTGGCTAGCCTTGCAAGCACGTCAAATCAAACTGGCGTTCTGCGTGGAAAAAAAGGTTATATTACCTTCTTCGTTCACCGGAAGTCCAAGATATATGTTACAAAATTATCTTGATGCTATGTCAATTTGCAAAGCTTATGGATATCCTGATCTATTAATTACATTTACGTGTAACCCAAGTTAGCCTGAAATTACACGATATATGGAGGTTAAAGGTTTGAAATCAGAAGATTGTCCAGATGCTACAACCAGGGTTTTCAAAATTAAATTGGACAACCTCATGAGAGATTTCAAAGATAGGCGCACATTTGGGCATGTAAAAGGAGGTTAGAAAAACTAATTGTACATCAAACCATTTAATTAAAAAAAAATTGTGGTCATTTTTTTCCATATGTATGCGATTTTTTCAATTATTAAACGTTACTAATCTTTATTGTTTATTAAAATACAGAGTTGTACACGGTTGAATTTCAGAAGCGTGGACTACCGCATGCTCATATTTGTTTGTGGTTGAAGGCAGGCGATAAATTAAGGACACCAGAACATATTGATAACTACATATCTGCTGAAATTCCAAACAAGGAAGCTGATCCAGAATTGTATCAACTGGTAACCGAAAACATGATGCATGGCCCATGTGATCTTGAGCATCAGAATTGTCCGTGTATGGTGGGAAACAGATGCACGAAAAAGTTTCCAAAAAACTTTAATGAGTCCACTTTCATTGATGAAAATGGATGTGCTGTATATAAGAGACCCAACAACGGCAGGACAGTAAAGAAGAGTGGAGTTGATTTGCACAACGGTTTTGTTGTTCCATACAATCCAAGTTTATTGAAACGATATCAAGCTCATATAAACGTAGAATATTGCAATCAGTTTGGTTCTATAAAGTACCTCTTCAAATATATAAACAAAGGTCCTGACCGAGTCACAGCTGCTGTTGAGGATCAAGAAGTTGATGAGATTAAGGATTACTTTGACTGCCGCTATCTATCCTCATGCGAATCGGCTTGGAGGATTTTTGGATTTGACATACACCACCGGAATCCACCTGTTGAAAGGCTTCCATTTCACCTTCCAAATGAGCAGTCTTTTGATGAAACTGAAAGTATTGACTATGTATTAGAAAAGGATTCAAACAACACGTCGAAGTTTTTGCAATGGATGGAATGTAACAAAACAGATGAGAATGCTAGAAAGTTGCTTTATGTAGACTTTCCAAAAGAATATGTTTGGAAGAATCAAGAGCGTATATGGGAACGTAGGCAAAGAGGTACTTCAATAGGCCGCATACATCAGTGTCCACCTTCTTGGGGCGAAATGTATTACCTTCGTATACTGTTAAATAAAATTCCAGGAGTACAAGAACGGGACGACTTAAAAAAGTACGACGACGTGTTCAACTTACCGAGACGCTTGCTACGCACGTGGTTTGTTGCAGGAAGACAAAGAGTACATCGATGGGATTAAAGAGGCAAGCCATTGGGGAATGGGAAACTATCTGAGATCATTCTTCGTAATGCTCCTCATGACAGATAGTATGTCACGGCCAGATGTCGTTTATGATAAGACGTGGCATCTATTGGCTGATGATGTGGAGCATGTGGAATGTAGAAAGAGGAATGACCCAGGTATTAATATAATTTTTTTTATACCCGCTGTAATATTATATTCTTAAATTTCATACAACCATTATTGTTTTTTAAAAATTACGTTTGTATCATTTGTTTTCAAATGCTTATCAGATTTGGAGTTAACCGACACACAAAGGTACAACATTTACCTTACTTACATCGAGCACATGTTACGCTGCAACAACAGGTCATTAAAGTTGATTGAAAACATGCCTTATCCTAATGAAATGTACACAATGGATGGGTACAACAGATTGGTTAACGATGAACTAAAATACAACAGGCCTGAATTAGCCGAGTTGCACCTAAAAATGTACCGGACCCTAACCGATGAGCAAAAATGCATTTATGCTAACATATTGGATGCTGTGAAGCACGATAAAGGTGGTATGTTTTTTGTTTACGGTTACGGAGGAACTGGTAAAACATACCTGTATAAAACAATGACAGTTGCGTTACGTTCTGAAGGAAGCATTGTGTTGAATGTTGCATCCAGTGGTATTGCAGCCCTTCTTTTGGATGGAGGCAGAACCGCCCATTCAGGATTTGCAATACCAATAAATGTTAATGAGGACTCAATGTGTTCCATCAGCGCGGACAGTGATTTGGCTGATTTATTACGCCAAACCAAGCTCATTATATGGGATGAGGCTCCAATGGTTCATAGGCATTGTTTTGAAGCTTTCGATAGGACTATGCGCGATATATGTAGAACAGACAGTTCAGAAGCTTCTGACAGAGTATTTAGAGGTAAATTTTATTTGTCAATAATTTAAAAAGTTACATTTACATTTCAATTTTTTACTATTCACGATTTAAATTTACTGAAAAAACCAAATGCTATTTTCAGGTAAGGTTTTCGTTTTTGGTGGTGATTTCAGACTAATTTTACCAATCATTCCAAACGGTACCAGGCAAGACGTTGTGCATGCATCAATCAACGCATCTTATCTTTGGCAGCATTGTACTGTCATGAAGCTGACAGTTAATATGCGTTTGACAGTTGGATCAAATGCCGACAATATAAATGAGATTAAGGAATTTGCTGATTGGATACTTGATATTGGTAATGGTGTAATTGGAGGAAAAAATGATGGTGAGGCCACAGTTGAATTTCCAGATGATATGCTCATACCCGATTCGGAAGACCATGTCAGATCAATCATTGGAGAGACATACCCTGATCTGAAAAGAAACTTATGGAATCCAGCTTATTTACAGGAAAGAGCAATTTTAGCACCAACGCACGAAATGGTTGATTCAATCAACAAATCTATGCTGGATCTATTAGAAGGAGAGGAGAAAGTCTATTTAAGTTCAGACAGTGTCTCACCAGCCGATGACGATTCAAATTTTTGTGAACACGCCTACACACCAGAGTTCTTGAACAGTATTCGAATGTCTGGCGTTCCTCATCATGAACTTCATTTGAAAGTAGGAACTCCTGTTATGCTGATGAGGAACATTGATCAAACGGCTGGGTTGTGTAATGGTACAAGACTGCAAATCCTTCGTTTGGGTACGCATGTTATAGAGGCAAAGATTATATCAGGAGGTAAATTAGGAACGATATGTGCAATTCCACGTATGGTTATCTCTCCAAGTGACAACAAAATGCTGTTTAAACTCAATAGAAGACAATTTCCTGTTCAAGTTTGTTTCGGAATGACAATAAACAAGGGTCAGGGACAAACATTGTCACATGTTGGATTTTTTTAAGAAAAACCAGTCTTCTCTCACGGACAATTGTATGTTGCGGTTTCAAGAGTAAAGAACAAGAGAGGGTTAAAGGTATTGTGCTGCGACAACGACGGATTCTACACCAATAGTACAACAAATGTTGTATTCAAACAGGTCCTACACAAGCATTAATCTTCACTCATTAATATTGTTCTTTTGCTGTAACAATAAAATCTCATGAACATTAAATTTTCCTTTTTCATTTTCCACTCTATAGATGCCTGTCAATTTTTAATTTTTTTTACATTTTCAAATTATTGTTCGTATACTTTCATATTTGGTTTATTTCCAAATATTGTATTAACGAAGTTGTGTTTCATCTATACTAACCTAAGACATTTTATATAACCATATTCGGCTAATTTGCAAACCTTGGATTTACATTTGGACTTTAAAACATATTCCAATATGTGCCTTAACAAACAAACATACTACAATTTACTAAAATTTTTGGAAATTTTATCTTCTTAAAATTAAAAAAAAAAAAAAAAAAAAAAAAAAAAAAAAAAATCCGTGTAATATAGAGTGTAGTCTTCCATATTATCTAAAATTAGTTCATATATTTTAGGAAATGATCCTAATGTTGTTGAGAGATATATTGCAATTCAAATAAGAAGATATCATTTGTCATATAATTTATTGGTCATTAATATAAAAATATTTTGAAAATACCCTACAAAAATATATTCACCAATAAACTCTATATAAACTCGAACTAATATTTAGGTTTATAAAGCTAATCGTTTTTTGATTCATTTTTTAGAGATGGCAAACACAAGATCACCAAAGGTATAAATGTTGTTTTTCATTTTGTTTTTCCAATTGTAAGTATTTGTTTTTTGTTATATGTGTTATACATATATTTTAAAAGGTACCATCTATTGAACTTTGCATAAATCCAACGAAGATGGCATTCGTTGTGCATCAACTACTAATGATGTGGTTAAAAATAATATATCCGTTATTGATATATCATCTGATGATGAAATTGTATGATTAGCAAATGTACATTTTTTATTAAAAAAATATTTATCTTATAGTTACAAGGTGTTGTTTAAATAATCATTTGCAGCCTCTTCAAAAAAACAAATAAACGTGAAAGATTAACGAAAAATGGAGATGTTGCAAAAAACAATTTCATCGATCTTAGTTCGTCAGATGATGACAAGGAAGCAAATTTTTCAGATACAAGAACATTTGAAGATCAAACTCATAAGATTGGAAAAATGGTATGAAGTATACACAATGATTAATATTTTTTGTGTGTATACTAAAAACTATATACGACATAATAGTTTTATGATTCTTTTGTGTTTTCAAACGTAGGTTACTGACGATGAAGAACCTACTCCTAACAAAATTAATCACAACAACTATTCTCTCATTGACGAGGAAACTGATGAGGATCTTGATAAACAAAATAATCTAAGTGGAGATGGTGAGTGGGTTAATATCAATGATCTTCCAAAAGGTTTTGATAATTTAGAAAATAGTAACAAATACATTGATGATGAAGCCGAAGAGGATTTACAATATTCTGACCTCTATAGCGACCGATCAGTTGATGATGGAGATGATTTAGACGGTTTCATTGATGACAAAACTCAAGATTCTGATCGTACCGATGTTGATGATGATACCGATGATGATTTTTGATGGTCAAGAATGCTATTCAATTAGCTTCATGTTTTCTAATGAATAAAATATGTTTCCAATAACGTTAGTAGTTTATGTCGAACTTTTTTATACTTCAAGTTTTTGTTTCTATTTTTTTTTATACTTCCTAAGATTTGTTGTTACATTTCGTACAGAAACTTATGAAACTGCTAAATAAAATCTTGGTCATTTATGCTTCATCGTTACTGTATATATGATTTACATCGTCAGCAGATTCTTGCACGCCGTGTTAAACGTGATTCTCTACTATGTATAAACGTATACGTTTTAACAATGCTGCAATGCATGTTTTCTTTACAAAAAGCAATAAAAAAAACCTGGATTATCAAAGCAATAAAAATCACTACCATTAAATATGCATTAGCCAAAACAAACACCAGTAATGGGAATTACCATATGTATACTAAAAATCACTACCATCAAATATTCATTGTCCTCCAGCAACATAAGTTGTTAAACATTAAACAGTTACCAGAACTTTGTCCCTAATACATGTTCAACTTGAAAACTGCTAAATAAAAGTCACTACCATTAAATATTCATTGTCCTCCAGCAGCATAAGTTGTTAAACATTAAACAATTACCAGAACTTTGTCCCTAACCAAAAGGATTTACCATGATACATCATAAACTAAGATTGTACATAAGATCAACAACTGTTTATCAAAAGACGAGAAACACACAAACCAACTGAAACAGAGGA
>CP139506.1:224538044-224706476 GCA_021014915.2 Artemisia tridentata subsp. tridentata | reverse complement strand
GAACATGTAGATAACTTAGGTATTAATATTTTAAGTATTATTCAAATATGTGACAATAAGTGCAAGGTAATCTTTTCCAAAGATGGTAGTGAAATCATGAAGGATGGAAAGGTTATTGCCAAGGGCATTAGGAAAGGTGATCTTTATGTCATGAAGATAAGTAATAAACCTAGTAACAATATATGTTTAGCTACGGTTAGCGATAACTCAACTCTATGGCATAGAAGATTAGGTCATGCAAATATGTGTTTGTTGCAGTCATTAGCTTCTAAGGATTTAGTTAGAAATCTTCCTAAACTTAAGTTCGACCAACAATTTTGTGACGCTTGTAAAGTTGGAAAACATGCTCACTCTAGCCATAAACCTAAGAATATAGTCTCAACCTCTAGATGTCTAGAACTCCTTCACATGGATCTTTTCGGTCCTGCCGCCGTACGGAGCTACGGAGGAAATCTTTACACCTTAGTAATAGTGGACGATTACTCTAGATACACTTGGACTAGATTTCTTAAGAACAAGACCGAAGCCTTCGATCAGTTTAAAACATTTAGTAAGAAAATCCAAAATCAACTAGGTTGTCCCATACTTTCCATTAGGACAGACCATGGTAGAGAATTTGATAATGAAGTGCAATTCGGAGTCTATTGTGATGCTAATGGTATTACTCACAATTTCTCAGCTCCACGCACTCTACAATCAAATGGGGTAGTCGGAAGGAAAAATAGAACTCTACAAGAAATGAGTAGAACAATGCTAAACAAACAATCCATCCCTCAAAATTTCTAGTGTAACGCCGTAGACACCTCCACATATATTCTTAATATAATTCTTTTTTTTGGGTAAAAGGTATTTTTCACTCTGGTAAAATGCGTTACACCAAAAAACGTTGAAGTACGAAGGATGGGGGTGAATCCCCCATCTTAACCCGAATAGGGAAACTGACATGCACAACATGTGCAACTTACAACCATAAGTTGCGTCCTTGCACCTTGAAGTCTCTTGAAGAACCACTGTTGAACTTGCATCTAGATGAATACTTCTCGATATCATCATAGTTCTCATAGACTTCACCATCACTTTCAGTAACCCTATTCACAAAAGTATCATTAGCCATAATAGAACTTGAAACCACTTCACTTAGAATAGGGTATGAACACGAAGCCTTATCCTTCGCATTAGAATCAACAAACACGGCTAAATTAGCCAAATATGGCTGATCCGTACTTGTAGAAACCACATGAGTATTAGAAAACTGCTTCCACAAACTTTCATTCGCACTTTTTGTTGGTACTTTATTATTACAACCCTCATCAACGGTTTCCACACCTCCCATAAAAGAAGTGGCTTCCCCCATTTCAGGCTGTTCATGTTGAGCCGGTACCCTTTCCACCACCCTATTCGGACTAATATCACTCTTTAATGCATCATCAGATGTACCAATCGAATTAGAACCACCATTTGTAGGCTAATTTTTAGGGTTAGCCCCCAAATCACGTTTAGTAACATTGTTCTTCTTCTTGGTAGCCAGTTTAGAAAGAGGTTGATACACGACTTTGGGCTGAGGTTTAAAAAACTGAGACCGTTTATTATATTTATCAATCGTTTTTCCAGCCTTGTTAGAGTGAACGTTACGATTAACACTAATATCTTTATTAGTCGAATCTGATGGCCAAGTAACCAGCTTACATCTAAGTGGACATGCATCATCATCATGATTGAAAATAACACACTTAGAGCACCAAGACGGCCACCACTCATACTCAACTTTAAGAACTTCCATGTAATGACCCTTATCCTTCGGCAAAGGTATGGCTATAGGTGATGATGAATATGAAAAACATAATAAAATAATCAAACGCCGCGGAAGATCACCTAGAGACGGATCCATATAGCCATATGATCAATTAATAAATAAATATAACGAGTTATACCTTTGTAGCGTGATCACGGATTCACCAACACACCAATACCCACGAAATAGAATGAGAAACCCCAAGAGATCAATAAGGTTGATCTCTTCTATGTGTGAAACACACTACACGTCCTTGATCACCAATTAATGCTAGTCTTGACCTTGTAACAACGATCCTTGCAACACCTATAATAGATTATGCAAAGAAGGGATAAAAAACACTAACTCTAGGGGGGTTATGTTTTGCCATGAGTTAAGAGAGGGAGAGGGGGAGAGAATATCTCAAATTTGGTGGAAAGTATTAAGTGGTAATTGATATGATTAAATGCCTTTGATATGATCATTTAACTACTTACACTTTGCACCTTCATTAAGCACCATAATCCCCTCTAAACCCTCCCCTTAGGCCGTCCATGTAATGGGCCCACAATGGGCTTGCCCATTGTTGGTCCACTCCAAAAACGCTAAGTCTAACTTAGTATTTAATGGCCCGTTATCGATCCCGAGTTACGTAGTCGTTTATATATTGTAAATACGATAAATACAATCTATAAAATGATGTCTCTGTGTATAAAGGCTCACACATGTCTAGTCATATAATTATTTATTATGACACGAGCATATTCCAACGGCTCACACATGTCTAGTCGATATAGAGATTGAACACGATTACCAAGTGAATTAAGATTCATCTTAATCTCATATGGGTACGGCCATACAAACATCTGTTCAATTCATCGAGGGGACCAATAGTATCTAATTCCATAACATGTGGAGGAACAAATCTTATTTTGACTGCACGTGTCATTCATGTGTTTCATATCACTCATGAAGATGGTTTTTATAACTACCTTATTCAGGACAGCGTTTAACCATATCAAGGAATGAAATTTCACTCATGCAAGACCTACTTGCATCTCAAGTCTAAGGAGAAGATACATACCCAATTGCAAGATTCACTCTTGACGCCGATCCATGCAATGAATACTCGTAGGTTGGGTCAGTCCAATGTTCATCACAATGAACAACACGTGAGTTTGGTGGAATCATCAATTAATATCTATTCTTAATAAATATCACCAACACGCTCACATTTGCCTTAATTCAATGATACTCCCGTATCGTCAACTGGCAATGGACAATTTTAGAATAAATAAATTATTCATGGATTAAACATGCAAATATAGAACACAGTAGTATAAATGAAGATGATCATACCAGGTATATCAATTCATTATATAATATGACTGCTTACAGTTCCATTATCCAAATACTAAAAACAGATATGCATAAGACTACTCATAGGCCGGAATCCAATGTTCCCACCATGATCAAATTATGTTGTACAAGACAACAAGTAGTCATCTGAGTAAACTTTGAGAATAGTTGTTTCAAAACTCATAAAAGGTTTGAATGATGATTTTCCTTTTATGTGTGCATTCAAATACAATACGAGTATTGCAATAATGCATTCCATGGGGTGTTTGAAGCTAGCAAAACACCTACTTTAGACAGTCATCTGAACAGTTTCTCAAACTGTAAAGTATTCTTATTCTTTTAATGTATAACACATTAATGCTCTTAGTCGAGCACATCTAGTCAGCAATGTCATCATTCATAATGACATCCTACCACGACCAGGGTTGAGCATCATCTCAGTTAAATAAGCATCAGTGTATGCAAACAAAACAGAGCTCCTCAAATATCCGTAAACGTTTGAACATATCTTTGGTCCTTTGTAGGTCCATTATAATGTTCGTTTAACAATTATCTAATGACTTTCACTTAGATATTTGTTGTTATCAACTCATCTTGCATTCATGCAAATTATGTAAATAGTCCAATGCATAATACGACTTACATAATGAATCCTTCAGTTAAACTTAAGGTTTCCATTCATGTGTTCAATCTCATCAAGTGAGATTGCTCGTTGAGACTCCCCTCAATAACGTGTCATATTGTGTTTAGACTTAATAGCCGCTTATGTTTATTCTAATAAACATATATATAACAAGGTTGTATGTCTTATTTTATAAATCCCTTAAGAGAAACTTCATTACAAGCTAAGGATTAAAGTCTAGCTTAGATGGAATATTGTTTCTAATATGTTAATGACATATGAGATTTAAAAAAATAAATACAGTGCTCCAACTTGTTCTCAGTGTACTTAGGAGTAATCTTATTAATCAAAATCAAATTAATGATTTTATAATTAACTTTAGATCTCTACTCCTAGATGCATGATCTAATCCACACATGGATTCTTTTATCTTGTATGCATAATAAATATTATATGGATTCATAAACGCTTTTGATTACTCATCGTCCTCGCAAAGGTAATCAACAAGAAAAGCGTTTTGATATCCTATTGTCATATTTCATTTACATAAAAACAGGTATGACAATTAATCATCTTTATACATTTAATGTTTGTAGGTAGGAAGATTTAATCATAGTCAATTTCTTGAGTACGAGTAAACTCCTTTTACTATGCGTGCATTAAATGTGTGTACAAGTTTGTCCTTTTGAGTCTTCTCATCAAGAAACTCATTCTTAACCTCACAGTCTAACTGATTGGTAAGAGATCAATCAAGCTCCATGAGTGATTGTATTTCAAGGACTGCATCTTAACATTCATAGTTTTGAGCTATTCATCAAATACAAGATCTAATAATGCATTTCTGTAGTTAGCAGGTTCACTATGATCCTCCAACTTATATCCCTTAGCATTGATATAAAAAAACTATATCATTCAGGTGCAAAGAGGTATCCTTGCGGATTTATGAATGAGAGATATCAATCTATGGTTTAACATATGCATGTTCAACCTTAGTATGACATTAGCAAGTGTACTCAGAAGGTTACTCTTGAATAACTTCAAGATCTAAAGGTGCTCCTACTTGCTTTTGTAAGTAGAGACTAATCTCTAGATACTCAGCATCTTGAGTAACAATAAATTATTTTCAAGTAGGACATTCAAAATACATCATTAGTTCTTGACTCTAGTTTGTTAATTACTTACTCTTAGGTATTTAACAAATTCAGAACTTCAATCAAGACATAATGAGATTCATCCCATGCCATAATACAATGGTGTCTTAAATTCCTTCTGGGTTGGAACCATATTGAGTGTAAACATGGCATATCCAATTTTCTAACCTTGATAGCTTTGGAGGTAAAACAGTTTAAGCCATCAAAGATCAAACAATATCTATAGAGTTTGATTTTCCATAATGGACAGACCATAAAGTTGTGGTATTCCACGAGGATTGATGTTGCGAGACTATCCCACAACTTATTAGATGAACTTATGTTCTTTGGCTTACATATCTGCCAACCAAGTCAAACCAGATGGCATCAATAGTATTTTTAGCCTACTGCATACTTTATATTATAAGTCTTTGAACAAGTCAATGACCTCATGTGCATGTTTTGACTAGAAAACATAAACATTAAATATTTTACTATACGACGTAAGTGTACATGTCTTTAACAAGAAGACATAACAAGTTAACGTCTTACTTTACGTTATAAGTCTTTCAACAATTAACGGAATTAATGTTTGTGTCTTTACAAGAGACCTAAACATATTCAACTAAAGTAATTACGAGCGCCGACTCTTGGCCTCAATAGTAAATTCAAGTTAATTTCATACTTCATGATTATGAATTTACATGAAAACATAATCATATTTACTAAACAATTCAGTGAATATGTTGAAGTAGCTTTTCATGTTATCTTGATATTTGTTCTAATTAGGGCAACATACATTTTATGTGTAGAAGTCCTAGTAGAATCTTAGTTTCTTACCTTGCAGTCAAGAAAAACCATTAGTCATATTGTCATATGTTGTACCTTGCACACAATTAAGATTTCTCCCACTTGTGCATGACACAACATCATGAGAGTATACAGACAACACTACGCTCGTTTGTTTGTATGAGCAATATGACAATGTCTAAGATAACGTATGATTTTTAGTCAAAATCAAAATATAGATATGTAGAACTTTATCGTTTTAATGATGAATCATGCATAACAAGTTTATAGATAACATTTCAGGAAGCAACATTAGGAACGCAACAAGTTATCTTATAAAATTTATGCAATGGTTCTTATATAAACTATGATTCTTAACATGTGGAAAGTAATGTATTATTTCAAGAAAATCTGGACATAAGATGGGCAACTTGCAAGGTAATAAAGCTTACAGCTCCCACTGGATTAGACAACATTACATGTGTTACATCACCAGTAATATAATCACGTAGCTCCTACTGGATCAGACAACATTTATAAGTGTTACGTCACCAGTGGAGAGTGAGTGGCGATTGGATACTTTCCTTCTTTCTTTGAATATCTACACATTATTGCTAATGTGAGTCACTTTGACTAGTAAACATGTACTTAGGTATTCAAGGAAGTGCATCAAGTTCTAACATATAGATGATGGGCTAGCCATAATTGCTATTTTAACTTGAAAATAGGCATGCATTTCCTCCATAATTGGTCTACTATACCACAAGGGTATGTAGGACTTTGTAGGTTTATTGGGTTAAGACAAACTGCTAGGTAATCATGCTAGTAATTGCCTTTACCACTTTGCGGTTAATTGATATTTCCGTCTTCTAATTATTTAAACTGATTTTAGTTTGGTAGCTATAGAAAACGTGTTCTCTAGTTATCCAAATATCTTATATTTCTTCAAGGTTTCAAAACCGAAACTAGGGTTATAAAACAACCTTGAAAGAATAACATGTGTAACCATACTTAACCTGTTTTGACTTTTACAAGACATCACGATTTCTAGAGTTGTGATGAACTCAAATAAGTATATTTTATTACTATCATTTATCCTATTAATTTGACTTGTTTTATTATATTATGTATGAGGATTGATACTTAATCGTTTACTTTTGTAATTCTCAGGTAAAAACAAGCATTTGGTGAAACTTGGCGATTTTGGACTAATTATGGAGCAAAACATGCAAGAAGCTAAGAGTCTACCGAAATGTACAAGATCAAGACTATTCTGCTCCAGATGCGCCGCATCTCACTTATGACATGCGCCGCATCACTATCAATATTTCACCAGATACGATCCAAGATACAATAGGACATGCGCCGCATCCTAGAATGGAGTTACGCCGCATCTTCTGGCGGTGTACGAATACTCCTGAATATATTAATCTTGGACCCCACGCGAAGTTAAGTCAATGCGCCGCATCTACTTACTAGATGCGCCGCATCCTACCCTCAGACAGAAACTATAAATACCCCAAGACCAGACGAATTTCGTGTGACATATTATATCCGAAGTACGAAGACCAGAGAAACCTAGGACGAATTCAGTCGAATAGGCAGCACAAGACACACCCAAACGAAGATACAAGAACTGTAAGAAGGTGCTGCATGTGTTTAATTCATTAAGTAGTTTTGTTTTATTGTGTTAGTAAACTTTAATTCATCAAGATTGGTGGCTTGTGTAATGTGACAACGGAAAGATTGCACTCCCTTAAAACTGCTTTCTCATTAATTAAAGTTTATATGTTGATGTCTTTGGTGACTTTTATTAGTGCATTGATAACCTCTGTGTCTAGCTGAGCGTTGATCGGGTCGCCATGCCTCTGCCCTCGCCTATTTATTAGATCGCCTATGCATTCTATCGTCTGTAGAAAAGTAGGAAGAAAGATAAATAGGATAGTCATAAGTAATCATTAAGGGTTTACTCGCAATAAAACTATACACTTCATATAAAACTAGCAATAAAACAAGTGACAAACTACTTA
The DNA here is from genome assembly GCA_021014915.2 of Artemisia tridentata subsp. tridentata. Taxonomy (NCBI): domain Eukaryota; kingdom Viridiplantae; phylum Streptophyta; class Magnoliopsida; order Asterales; family Asteraceae; genus Artemisia; species Artemisia tridentata. The sequence continues at coordinate 224,698,775 of CP139506.1, read as the reverse complement.
TCTATCAGGACAGCCTTCTTATTGTCTCGAGTATTTATCTACGTACGTGTGTGCTATTCGCTGATTCGTGCCTATTGGTTTAGTTTATTATTTAATTGCAACCAAATCGTGCCAGTCTCTCAGGCTGAACCCCCTTGCGTTAGATTAGGTTGTATAGCTAACTTAATATATTAAAATACTGATTAGAATAACTAGATAATACGTTCCACTCTTAGTGATCGACACTCTACTTACCATTATATTCATACTGACCGGGTACACTGCTCGTTAAGTGTGTGTGTTATTGATAAGTCGGCTAAATATAAATTTAAAACTTGAGTAGGCATTAATACTGCTAAACCGCAACGACATATACGCGCATCAAGTTTTTGGCGCCGTTGCCGGGGAGTGAATTGTTATTATTTGTTAATTTGATTAGTATTTTAATTAGGTTTTTAATTTTTAATCTAACCGCTAATTTTGTTGTGTATTAGATTAATTTGCATTAATTGTACTATTTTGCATATTTTCTGTTTTTGTGTGTTATTTGTTTGCTTTTATTTTGTTTATTTTCGTTTGTGTTTTTATTTGTTTTAATTTTTCGTATTTTTTTGTATTCTGCTATCGTTGTACTGAGCTAAATCGAATGATACGGCGCATCTGATCTCTCAGATACGGCGTATTGCGTTTAATTTTTATAAAATACAACGCGTTTAATTAATTCGATACGACGCATCTTTTCCCCAAGATACGGCGTATCTGTTTTTGATAAAAAATTTTCTAAACGTTAACGCCATACGACGCATCTGCTTTAGCAGATACGGCGTATCTATTATTTTAATTAAAAACAGTTTTCGATTAATTAAACAGATACGACGCATCGATATCTGTCGATACGGCGTATCTTCTGAATCAAAAATCTTATATTTTGAAACGTAACGAAAATACGACGCATTAACTTTTGTTAATACGACGAATATAATTTGATAAATATAGTTGATTTTTTATATTTACTTTGATCGGTCCGCTACTCTCGTGTGCAAGTTGTTTATTTTCAGGATAAAGGATGATTCAAGCATCACCATGAAAGATTACATTCTGAACCAAACCGAGAGAAGCTAGCTGGAGTGATCAAACATAACCTCTTCGATTATTCAACCAGCCCAAAAGGAAGTTCTCTACATTATAATCTCAATTTTATTATCCATATTATACATCTTATTCAAATTGTAATCTTAATTTTGTACGCTTTAAAACGATATTTGTTCCTAACCTCGGAATAAATCCTTATCCTCTAAACAATAAGATCACAATTGTTAATAAAACGTTTATACCTATTGCTCTTATTTTGAATTCATTTATATCATATGGTGTGACCCTTTTACCCCAATTTGCTGTATAAAGAATTGTGTTGCGGAGGCCAAGGTACGTTCCTCATTAAAACTTCGTTCACTAACATAGCGATACGGCGGATCTAAATATCCCAAGCGCCGTATCTCTGACCATCTAGGATTCATTGACTAGTCAACGAAATTAAAATAGATACGGCGCATCCCAATTTTTCAATACGGTGCATCTTTTTGCTCTATAAATACGACGGGAATGCGCCGGATCTAAAATCTTTACCACAAAAACTCACACAGTTAAGAACTATACACGCAGTAAAAGTTATACTCTAATTCAGATCATTTTTCTAAAATCCGCCTCTAATCCGATCTATAATCCTTCGCCTAATCATAAAATTAAGGTAATTATTCCATTTCGATTTAATCTTGGTTAATACGAAAATTAGGGTTTATATGATCAATTTGATTTGTGCTTAAATGATATAAAGATATGATTAGGACTTGTATTATATGATCTCCCCCGTATTTAACTTGCGTAAATCATCGAATTTCTGGCCTAGTTTGATTTGAACGAAAAATTGGGAAAATGAATTCGATTTTGAATATTTAGTGGGAAAATAGATTAGTAGTGGTGCAATGAGCTATTAGAACTAATATAAGGGGTAAATGATACTGTGATATTTAGTGGTAGTTTACGTCACGGATACGGATTCTTGAAAAGCCTGCCTGATCCCCTTTATTTATACTGATATGCTTTTAGATGCGGCGCATCTAGGTTAATTGATGCGGCGTATCGACCTATTTCCAAATTAATAAAATTCTAGATACGCCGTATTACTTACTCTAGATACGACGCATCCCAATACGCCGTATCTCATTTCTTGCTCCGCATCCCTTATACTTTGTGCAGATACGCCGCACTGATTAAATCAGATGCGCCGTATCTACCTTTCTTGCAGATTACTTACTAACTTTGAAAATTTATTTCAGATGGCATTACCAGAGGTCGCACAAAGACATCAGTGGTTACGTTTCGAGAATATGGGATTAACCCCTGGCACTTTGGAGGATTACTTACGGAGACTTGAGTCGATTTACTTCAAGAGAATATTCAGGGTACAGGTTTTGGATTTCGCTGATGTGGGATTGATTGGGGAAGGACATGCTGCTGAGAGTTTACGACGTAGGATGGAGATGGTAGTTACTGGTGATGATGAGGAGGTGGTATTCAGATCTTCTGCTTGGGAGAGATTGTTCAGGATTGACGAGCCCTTGGTGAGAGAGCTCATGATGGAGTTTTTCAGTACGGTCTACTACAGAGAGACGGATACTGGGTTGGATACTGCTGACACCCTTGTGTTTAGGCTGGGTGGGGTGCCGAGGCAGATGTCTATGAGACAGTTCATTTTGGCCATGGGTTTGCATACAGTTGAGGAGCTTGAGTCAGATGGGTTTGCCAGATATTGGGATGATAGTTTGAGAGCGGTCCCTGACAGGGCACTATTCGGTGATTACTGGGACAGGATTTCTTCGGGGGGTGACATCCTTACTTCTACCCCCTCTTACACTCTGATCAGAGAGCCGATGAGGAGGCTGTGCCACCGTCTGATAGCACTTACCATTGCTGGGAGGGGTCAGTCACCTGAGAAGGTGACCACTCTGGACCTCTTCCTCCTTAGGAGCATGGATGAGGGGTTGTCAGTGAACATCCCCCACTTTTTGGCACACTACCTCCACCGATCAGCTGCAGGGAGAGATCAGAGGAGCCATATGACTGGCGGGCATTTTGTTTCTAGGCTGGCCCGCCATTTCGGAGTGATTGGAGCGGAGATTCCAGCGGGGCTGGAGGTTGTGGTGACCCATCTCCCGGTTATTGACAGGGATTACTTGGTTAGGCTTGGGATATGCCAGCTGGCTATGGGAGATTACGTTTGGGTAGGATTAGGGCCCGCCAGAGCTGCAGGGCCAGAGGCGGAGCAGGGAGGCCCTCAGGGACCTCCGGCTGCTGCTCCAGCCCATCAGGAGGAGCTGCAGGCACCAGTACCCCCACCAGTCCCTATACGCACGGTGAGTCAGAGGGTTGACGCAGTCGAGGGAGAGCTGAGAGCCTTGAGAGGCATTGTTGATGGTATGAGGAGGGACTCAGAGTGGCTGGTTACGAGTGTGAGCCGACTTTTAGAGCAGCAGGGTATTACCCACACTCGTCCAGATGGTACTCATGTTTCTGGAGTGACACTGGGATACACTCGCAGAGTCCGGCCTAGGACTGATGATGCCAGCACCTCAGGGACCCACCCACACGACCACACTGACCCTTGATCTCTTGATTCCACGTGTTATTTGACATTGTTCCATGCACATTATTATTCTTTTTGGATTGTACTAATCGATATTCTCATTTATGCATTTGATGTTTCAGTTTATATTTCTTAACATGCTTGACAAAGACTGGCATTAAGTTCAGCATGATAATACGAGAGGACGTGAGAGAAAACCATGGAACGAGCCATTTTACAACAGACTGTTTGCAGTCTGGATGGTGAACACATGCGCCGCATCTGGTAAACAGATGCGACGTATCCTATCCTTTATTTCGTTTTATTTTTGTTTCAGGCCGCAGAGGATACGGCGCATCTCAATCCTGAGATGCGACGCATCTCCTGCACAGGTCATATCTTTATTTTTATGCATTTTTTATTTTCAAATTTAAAACTTTTTATCAGTTTATTTTAATGCGGCGCATCCCTGGTTAAGGATGCGACGCATCTTCTATTCTGATCCGTATTTATTCCAGGCTCGATACGGCGTATCTTCTTCCATAAGATACGGCGCATCGACTGACCTGATGATTTTCATTTTAATTTTTATGTTTTATTTTTACCTAACTACTAATGTATTATGCAAGTTTGAACCTTTCTTAACTTAGGTGTGTTTTAAAGCCTTGGTGGTATTATAGATTCCTGCATTTCCTGTGGATACATCTATTATGAAGCTTAAACGTTCTAATCCACAAGAAAGATGATTTTTGCTCTTATACAAATGGAGGATCATACCGAGCAAATCTCAGGGGAGTTTTTCTGTTCTAATTCTTTTATTTTCCATTTTTTAACCTTTGATACAAACAACGAGGACGTTGTTTAACTTAAGTGGGGGGATTGGAGAATTAGAACACTTAACACTTACTTGTCCTAAACTTTTCAAAATATGCTTAAAATGTGCTTAATATATCAAAATTTAAAATTTTTTAGCATGTTTTTGTTTAAAGTCTAAGTTGCATAGCTGCACACATGACGTTATTTTTAAAAATTGTGATTTTTCAAAACTCACAAATCTATGAGTGTGCCGGTGACTTGTAAACTTTAGAACTTGGCTTGTATACTATTCGAGACCACCATAATAAGTATTATTTTATATAATTGGAATGACTTGTCTAAATTGGTAAATTTCTAGGATTACACCCAAATAGCCTTATATGTTATGTGATATTAACTAACTACACTGGTTAGTTAAACCCCGTATAAACCTTTTGTTACTCTCATTTTTAGAGTAAGATACCCCTAGAAAAACACTCAGAGCCATTCCTTTCGTTTCTTACACCTTTGTTAAAATGTTTCGTTACACCTTAAACCTTAGCCTACCCTGTAGATTAAAATCCGTGGTTGGTTAATTGCTTTAGGCAAAGTGTGTTTCCTTACATTACCTGTGTTCGCGTGCGTAATTCATTATCTATGGTTAGGTCGGGAAATTGCACAATGCAATTGGAGTGAAAGTAAATATTGTATATCTTTGAGTTTATTTTTCGTGTGTTTACTACTTTCACTATTACCGTTATTTCTGAAGTCATGAAAAGTATGGAAAAATTATCCAGAATTATTGTTTTGGTGATGTGGTAAAATTTTACACATCTATGTTTATGTTTCTTAAAAAAAAAAAAAAAAAAAAAAAAAAAAAAAAAAAAAAAAAAAAAAGAAAAAAAGAAAAAAAAAATCGAAAAAATGAGAAAAGAAAAAGAAAAAAAGAAGAAAGTTGGATGTTTGTTTTAACCAACGATGTAAAGTTATGTAAGTGGTCGATATCACCACTATTTGTTGTATATTATATCTATGGATTGAATGGGAGTTGGCAGTTATGGGAACGCCAACTAAGGTTTATTCTTTGATTAAGATCTTGCTGAGTATAATTCGTGTCTACCTAAAGCGTGTGTTTCAAGTGTTAAAGCGTGAGTTATTCTATGATATGAGTCTTATTCATGGGATGGTTGGGATAGTGATTAACCACACTTAGGATTTTAATTTATTTGTTTTGTTTATTTTTCGTTTTACACCAATTTATATCCCAAAAATTATCCATACCCTTTATTATTCTTTATCCAACCAAACCTTTGATTTATTGAGATTAGGGATTTGAGCAATCTTAAGTATCGTAGTCGTGGATTCGACTATGTATTTATGATTTTGTCGCCCTTTTTGATATATTATTATTGGTGAAGTTTGGACCTATCTTTAGCCTATTCGAGTTAAGGATTTGAGCAATTGCAAGTATCGTGTTCGTGGATTCGATCATGTATTTGTGATTTTGTCGCCTTTTCTGGAATTTGAGATCGATAGAGATTAAGAATGATTAACCCTTAAACCTCAAAACCCTTTTTACCGCTTTAGACTTGTTATTCCTTTGCTTTAGTGGGGGAGATGTGTATACTTGCCAAGCTTATGATAGATTATTCGTCGCGACTGGACAGTTAAACAATTAGATTTGCTCTTATCAAATTATTTTATTTTACTTCTAATTCGTTAAGTGTTTGGTTGTGTGATTATGGCAAAAACGAATACATGCTTAAATATAAAAATAAATCCTAATATCTTTTAGGATACATTTTCATAAGATTAAATCTAAGGTTTACTTGGGGACAAGTAAAGTTCAAGTGGGGGGATATTTGATGAACTCAAATAAGTACATTTTATTACTATCATTTATCCTATTAATTTGACTTGTTTTATTATATTATGTATGAGGATTGATACTTAATCGTTTACTTTTGTAATTCTCAGGTAAAAACAAGCATTTGGTGAAACTTGGCGATTTTGGACTAATTATGGAGCAAAACATGCAAGAAGCTAAGAGTCTATCGAAATGTACAAGATCAAGACTATTCTGCTCCAGATGCGCCGCATCTCACTTATGACATGCGCCGCATCACTATCAATATTTCACCAGATACGATCCAAGATACAAGAGGACATGCGCCGCATCCTAGAATGGAGTTACGCCGCATCTTCTGGCGGTGTACGAATATTCCTGAATATATTAATCTTGGACCCCACGTGAAGTTAAGTCAATGCGCCGCATCTACTTACTAGATGCGCCGCATCCTACCCTCAGACAGAAACTATAAATACCCCAAGACCAGACGAATTTTGTGTGACATATTATATCCGAAGTACGAAGACCAGAGAAACCTAGGACGAATTCAGTCGAATAGGCAGCACAAGACACACCCAAACGAAGATACAAGAAGTGTAAAAAGGTGCTGCATGTGTTTAATTCATTAAGTAGTTTTGTTTTATTGTGTTAGTAAACTTTAATTCATCAAGATTGGTGGCTTGTGTAATGTGACAACGGAAAGATTGCACTCCCTTAAAACTGCTTTCTCATTAATTAAAGTTTATATGTTGATGTCTTTGGTGACTTTTATTAGTGCATTGATAACCTCTGTGTCTAGCTGAGCGTTGATCGGGTCGCCATGCCTCTGCCCTCGCCTATTTATTAGATCGCCTATGCATTCTATCGTCTGTAGAAAAGTAGGAAGAAAGATAAATAGGATAGTCATAAGTAATCATTAAGGGTTTACTCGCCGATAAGATTAGAACCAACGAGAAAGGACTTAATCTCGGTGCGTTGCATCGAACTATACACTTCATATAAAACTAGCAATAAAACAAGTGACAAACTACTTATCTATCAGGACAGTCTTCTTATTGTCTCGAGTATTTATCTGTGTACGTGTGTGCTATTCGCTGATTCGTGCCTATTGGTTTAGTTTATTATTTAATTGCAACCAAATCGTGCCAGTCTCTCAGGCTGAACCCCCTTGCGTTAGATTAGGTTGTATAGCTAACTTAATTTATTAAAATACTGATTAGAATAACTAGATAATACGTTCCACTCTTAGTGATCGACACTCTACTTACCATTATATTCATACTGACCGGGTACACTGCTCGTTAAGTGTGTGTGTTATTGATAAGTCGGCTAAATATAAATTTAAAACTTGAGTAGGCATTAATACTGCTAAACCGCAACGACATAGACGCGCATCAAGTAGGTGTTCTTTGAGTTTGATTAGAATTAGGAAAATTCAATTATTCCTATTATGGCTTTTCCTCATAAAGAAAAAGAATAGGAACAAGTCTCTTTCTTACAAGGAAAGAACAACTTAGTTAGTCCTTTTAAAAAGAAAAGAAAAAACTCTTGTTTACGGTTTATGTTGCATTAATTCATTAATTGAATTTACAAAGTTCATTTTTAGTATTTTCGATAATTATCCTTTTGTAATTTAACTACCCCATGTTTACAATTTAAAACAATTAATTTTCAATAAAAGGCTAAGATCCACATTGTGCTTCTACTATCACATCAGTTGATCTGCTAGCAATAGTAGATTCAATTGGTAGGCGACGATCACCAATTGTATTACACGTACAACTCTTAGATCCTTATGGGACTCATGGCATCTAGTGTCAAACAACTAGTGTCATGTAGGCATGTTTAGTCCCATCTTTGCCTCTGGTGAAGGTCTCACCGCTTAACTCGATTAAGTCAGCCAATTTAAGAAAGTGTGAGAATATATCTAGGTCTCACGCATAGAGAATAGTCACCTTGGGTTACAATTCAACCCAGGTCCCACGCATAAGCAAAAAGTAATTGCAAGTGTCCTCAAGCGATTGGACGGCATGACTTAAATTTGTGTCGGGTAAAATATTTTGATGTGAATCAAAAAAGGTATACGAAAGAAGCATGCATTCATTCTTCGTAGCACAAGTTAAAAACTTTTCTTAACTTAAGTCTAATCATTGTTTTAATGTGTGTCGAGTTGTCCATTTTCAAGACTAATATTAATCCTAGGTGGATTATAAATAAGTTTGGACAATATATAAAATAAATAACAAGCATAACAAGTTTAAGTGTTATTTAGAAAACAATGATTTTAAGTTTCAAATCCATATTTAAACTTAGTTAAACTAAATCATAAGACTAAGTTTAAAAATGGTTTGTGTTTCGTTTCATGTTTTAGAAAACAATTTGCAATTTACATATAATCATAGCATATATAAGAAGCAAATAAACAAACACACAACCACAATATGCAAAGCCTCAACTGATGAAAATCCTATGCTCGGTCTCATGAGCCATCACGAGAACCAAGGGTCAACTAGGGATAAGCCTACACAACCACACGGAGGGCTTCCACGTGCTCCAAGACAATCAAGAGCAAGTAGAGGCCCATTATGCACATGAAATAATGAATCTGTCCGCCCAGAATTTCTGTGTTGGGAGGCCCAAAACGACTAGAAGGAGTATTCCCCACTCTTAGGTCCAAACTACAGAGTTTTAGGCCCATGTCCTTTGTACCTGCATAAAAAATTTCAGCCCATAACTCCTTACCAATCGCCGGGAAACTACGTTTTACTGCAGCATGTTCCAGCGGCCATTATTCGCGTTTATGTCTTTCACTCTTTTGCCATTCCATTCCAAGCTTCGGTTACATTTTATAGAAAGTAAAATAAAACTAATCTACTTCCTATCTACTTTAAAATGCCCAAACAATGGCAAAAACCAAATTGAAATTCATTACATAAAAGCCGAAACAATGGCAAACCCCAAAACAAGAAATTAACGACAAATTACAACAACTCATGGCACAAGTGGTCTAGGTTTTCATCGGCTTTGCATATACACATAATAATACAATAATATTATGATCAAAACAAGGTGTTGGCTAACTCCATGGACAAACATGCATGTATTTTCCATGGAAACAAAAATTAATAACAAGAATTAAAGATTTAGCCAACGAAACGAAGAATTTAATTAACAAGAATTAAAAACCCTATTTGGTACTCGTGTCAAATGGCCTTAGGTTCAAAACCCACTGATATTAGGACCTTCTAATTATCATTTTACCACAGAAAATTAAGCCATAGGGGCTGATTTGAAATCGTTTCATAAATCGATCAAAATAGTGCATTTTAGGCCATTTTACGCGTACCCGAAAAGTATACCAATTAACATATGCATAACAAATGGATATGAGATCAAAAATCACAAATCTTAAGACTCCTTAAGGGTCGATCATTTGTGAGAAAATGAAGCCCTAGGGGTTGTTTTAATTGTGGCTTCAAAAATCACCAAAAAACACCCGTTATAGCCATTTTTTATGCATACCTGATAATCATATGGCACATATGATGGCTCGTGATACCACTATAGGTGATGATGAATATGAAAAACATATTAAAATAATCAAACGCAGTGGAAGATCACCTAGAGACAGATCCATATAGCCATATGATCAATCAATAAATAAATATAACGATTTATACCTTTGTAGCGTGATCACGTGTAACACCCCCAAAATCATAATATTGCGGAAGCATACACTTTGGGTGCTACTAAATTGATAATCACAACTCAAGATATAGAGAACGGATTGAAAATCCGTTTTAAAATACATTACAAGTTAAAAGTCATGTTGTCTTATATAAAATCCATTTCAAATAAAAATGTAGCCCATTAAACAAAGCGGTCCAAATTTCAGAGTTAACGCAATACTAAAAACATTTCCAACAATTATTATGACCATCGCCATGCCCTGCCTTCAGTAAACACACCTCAGTTTCCCGAGAAAAACATGCTAAAAGTCAGCTAATGCTGGTGAGTTCATAGGTTTAAAGTAAATAACACATATGGACCATAGCAATATTCAGCAAACAATTCAGCAATAACACACTATCCTGCTATGCAAACACTAATCCTCATCTAACCGAACTAGACATCGCAGCATGCCAAGCTGGCATTAGCTAGAAAGGGGTGCCCGCGAGTGTTAATCCCCAGACACTCGGCCTAAATTCATATGGTATACGTTCGCATTGACTATGCCGAGCCAATCGAACGGGGGTGTCATCCCCAATAGATCTATTTATAAAACAAGTGTGTATAAAAACAAAATCCATTTTTGGTCCATGAAAACAGTTTTGCATGTTTCTCACCCCAAGCTTATAAATCAAATCGTATAAAAATATGGGGCTATAAACTCACCTTAAAAACAACAGCAATCTGCTAATCAACAAAATAGTGCAACCGCTCCGACACGCAACCTAAATCAGTACGGTAAGTCTTAGCGAAATATTCGTGTCTTATATGTCTTTACTTTATTTGAAAAGTTTACTCGTGAATAGTGCTCGTGTATTTCTTGCTTGCTGTGTGGTAAAGTATATTTCAAAAGGATTTATCGTATGAAACTCTTAGCGGTGGCTCATAGTGAAAGTGTATGGTGGGAATACGCGTGATGGAACATCCGTACTAGTATTCATCGTTAAATTTCGCAAGTAATATATATAATCATATATATATATATATATATATATATATATTAGGTTAAGTTGAATAATTATTTATTTAATTAATTAAGGTTATAAATAATTCAATAGGTTTTGAGAAATAAATAAAATAATAGTGTTAGTGGAGGAATATTATATTATAAATATTATTTATTATTTATAATATAATTTTGATTATAAGAAATTTAGAAAAATTGTTAAGTATTTAGAGAAACTTAGACAAGTTAAGTATTTTTAATAAAAATACTCTAAGTGTTGGAATTTTAGAAAATTTGGGCATGACCCATTCGTTTATTCAATCGTTTCCATTTTTCTCATGTGTTGCAATTTCTCAAATAATTCGCGTTGTTAATTATATGTGCAAAATTGGTTCGTAATATATATTGGTCGTTGTAAGTATTTTTATCGTTATAATTATCGTTATCATCACATTTAATTATTAATAATAGATTTCGATACAATGCCAATAGTTAGTCAATATGCTTTCAAAAGTCAACATTTATAAGGATTTGGTCAAAATGTCATTTTTCACCCTTTAGGAGACTAACGCGTCTCAAAACAAGTCCAAACTAGTTTTAGTTATATACTCCCTCCGTCTCAATTTAATTGTCAGGAGACAAAAAACACGGGGATTAATAAAAGCGGGGCCACTTTTATTTTCAACCACTCAAAGAGAATATTCCCCTATTATATTCTCTAATTTTTACTAAAAAAGGAAAATGGACAATTAATTTGAGACATCCCTAAAAGGAAATATGGACAATTAAATTGAGACGGAGGGAGTATATCGTATCGTTAAGTAATAATATTCATAGTGAGTCAAAAAATATTTCAAAAGTCATTTTTTTTGTCATCCGACATACAAATTGGGCCGAAATTTATTAAATGAGCCCAATAGTTCATATTTAGTCCGAAACCATTTAGCCTTTTTAACATACGACATATATATCGTTAGTTTGCTGAAAATAATTGTAACACATTTGTCACCACATTTGGTCAAAAGAAGTCAACTATGACGAGTTAGGTTGGGCTTGGCCCAACTGCCACCGAAAGCCCATAAGCTCAAAATTATAAATTTTAGTCCAAGGCCCTTTTTAGTTAAATTATATATATATCGTCGCGTTTCTAAAAATCATTTAACACGTTCGTTAATCCGTTTGGTCAAAAAGTCAAAAGTGGTCATTTTCATGTTGGGCTCAGCCCAACAGCCCACGCATAACCTTTTTAGCCCAAAATATATTTTAGCCCATTATTCTAAATTAGTAATATTAATTACGTAACAAATTTTAATTGTATCAATTAAGCTCTTATAAATAAGCTATTAAGTCAAAAAGTCAAACATGACCAAATTTAATTATGTTCGACCCATATAACAATATACGACCCATTATCACATTTTTTTATAAGCTAAACTTAATTAGTTATGGCTTATTCAATAAGCTATTCAAAATAAACTTTTAAGCATTAATTCCACCATTACACCACTTGAGCCAAAATTTTATGTTTTTCAAAACCTAAATAGTTTTGTAATTTATTTCTAGCCGATTCATATATATGTCCACAAAAGTGTATATATTGCCTTAATCTCGCGTAATTAACATTAATCATATTTGTATCATTAAACTAGCACCATATACATCAAGATTTACCACACAAGCAAGAAATACTCTAATTTGTTCAAAAGCTTTATCTAGGTCGAGCACTATATATCATATATCAAGCCCTAGCTTTTTCCATTTTAACAAAACATACACATTTAACAATTTTTAACATCATTAGACATCAAATGTACATGAATTTAACAAGATTAGAAAAGTTGTGATGATTCCTTATAATGGTTTAGTGTTAACGTGGGGTAGAAAGGACCAAGAACAACCCAAACTTCACCAAATTTACCCAAACCACGTTCCAATTAACCCGAAGCTCTTGAATATAATCTCTAATTTACTTGAACTTCAAAGAAAAGTGATGGATCTTAGGAATTTAGTTTGAGCCGTGAGTTTTGCATGAAGAAAATGATCTAGGAAGTTGGGTGAGTGTAATATGGATAAGCTAATTTGTTTGTGTTATATTTAGAGTAAGTATGTAATATATATAAGATTAAATACTATTGGGAATTATATTTTCATAGATTTGATGATACAAAAACAAGAAGAATGAAACATGAAGAATACTGAAATGATAAGCAAAATAGGCTAAGTAGATTCTACTGCTGGTCTGTTCCTGCTGGTAGTGTATCTGTTTCTGCTGGTCTGTTCCTGCTGATAGTGTACTGTTCTTGCTGCTAGTGTATATGTTCATGCTGCTAGTGCAAACGAGCTGCTGCTGATCAGTGAGTCATTACTGCTGCTGGATGGATAAGATTGAAGAAGATATTATTTGTATGAGTCACTTATATTCAAAAGATAATATCTAGATATTTGTTCAGTCAACAAAGTTGTAAAACAAGATACATGTTGTATCTTAATGACTGACACATAACAAGCAAGTAGTAGATAAAAGCTTATCAATTTTGTAATGATCTCCTTTGTACTATAAAAGGGAGATCATACCCCTTAGATAAAAGCGTGATTTACAAAGACTCTAAAAGAGTGCTTAGAACTAAAACACCAAATGTGTTCAAATGTAATCACCAAGAAAGAGTGTGTGTGGGAACATTAGACATGGTGTCTAATGTTGTTAGTTTGGTTTAGCCTCAAGGATCCTTTGATCCCTGTTATTGATAGAGGGTAACCGTACTACTATTGATCAAGTAGTATTGGGGCTGTTAGTGTAGTTAGTCGTCTCAAGGATATTAGTATCCCCGTTACAATTCATTGATGTAACCGTATTATGTTTGAATAATATTGAGACGATAAAGAGAAAGTTTGGCAAAACCTTGTTGTGATAGTATTGTTTCTTTCATAGAATATTCCGTCAATATTATCATCATGCTAGTCATAGTCAAAATCCTAGATCAAAGGTGTAACAACCTAGAGTTCATAAACGATCACGTAACTTATTTTAGTAGATGTAAGTCGGTCTAAAATAAGTTTTCACAATTGGTATCAGAGCGGGGGGCTCTGGATCTTGGAAAAGAAAATGTTTTAGCTAAAGAAAGAAGAAAAATTCATTTTTGCTTAATTTTTCGCAACTTTTTGCAGAGCAGTTTTGCAAAGGCTATAACTCCTTCGTTAACCGTTGGATCGGGCTGAAATTTTTACTGGAGGTTCTTGATATATCAAGGTAGATTCTCATCAGAGGGATCTTCAATCTGAGCCTTAGGTTGCAAGATATGCATCGTTGAAAACTTCTGCAGAAACAGTTGAGGTATGGTCGAATTTTTGGTTTTTCTTTCTTGGTTTACACACACAAAGGGGAAGAATCACACACAAAAGAGAGTTGGTTCTTAAAATATTAAAGGCTTGTTTATCAAGTTATTATTGGTGAAAAAGATTATTTGTTGCTTATTTGAAGTTGAAGTTGAATTTTTCAAAATTGTGTTTTATCATACCTTTTGTAAGAAGGTAACTTGTTCGTTCGTTCAAGTGACTACGAATTGACAAACACTTAAAGGAGTTACATTGTAGTGCTCAGTGTCTCATTGGAGATGATTTTATTGTCAAGAGACTGAGGTCTCCCTATACATGGGTATACGTTTGAAGTCAGTTTTAGTACAAGACATAAGACACAAGATTGGTTTATTCTCTTTCATCATCAAGTTACTAATGGTTGGTTTTTCTTCATCAGTCATAAAAGCCTACAGAATTGAAGATTCGAAATGGTTAACATATGGGTTTCAAGGGAAGCTTAAATGTTTAGATGTATAACCATTTATTGTATTTGTGCAACACCACAAGGGAAAGTTATTGATTCTTACTACTATTGATTAGTATTAGTTTGTAGTTGTAAAAATCATATTTGTATACTTTTTCTATTTGTTGATAACAAAAAGGGGAAGAGACGTGGTGGATAGCATAGATTAAGGGGAAGACAGTATGGTTTCATTCATGGTGAGATTTAGTTATCTCAATTTCTCTACTTCGTCTAGGGAAATTCGTACAAGAACGTGTTTGTTTTGTAATCATCAAATAGAGGAAGATTGTTGGGAATTATATTTTCATAGATTTGATGATACAAAAACAAGAAGAATGAAACATAAAGAATACTGAAATGATAAGCAAAATACTTTAAGTAGATTCTACTGCTGGTCTGTTCCTGCTGGTAATGTATCTGTTTCTGCTGGTCTGTTCCTGCTGGTAGTGTATTTGTTTCTGCTGGTCTGTTCCTGCTGGTAGTGTAACTGTTCCTGCTGGTAGTGTACTGTTCCTGCTGCTAGTGTATCTGTTCCTGCTGCTAGTGCAAACGAGCTGCTGCTGATCAGTGAGTCATTACTGCTGCTGGATGGATAAGATTGAAGAAGATATTATTTGTATGAGTCACTTATATACAAAAGATAATATCTAGATATTTGTTCAGTCAACAAAGTTGTAAAACAAGATACATGTTGTATCTTAATGACTGACACATAACAAGCAAGTAGTAGACAAAAGCTTATCAATTTTGTAATGATCTCCTTTGTACTATAAAAGGGAGATCATACCCCTTAGATAAAAGCGTGATTTACAAAGACTCTAAAAGAGTGCTTAGAACTAAAACACCAAGTGTGTTCAAATGTAATCACCAAGAAAGAGTGTGTGTGGGAACATTAGACATGGGGTCTAATGTTGTTAGTTATGTTTAGCCTCAAGGATCCTTTGATCCCTGTTATTGATAGAGGATAACCGTACTACTATTGATCAAGTAGTATTGGGGCTGTTAGTGTAGTTAGTCGTCTCAATGATATTAGTATCCCCGTTACAATTCATTGATGTAACCGTATTATGTTTGAATAATATTGAGACGATAAAGAGAAAGTTTGGCAAAACCTTGTTGTGATAGTATTGTTTCTTTTATAGAATATTCCGTCAATATTATCATCATGCTAGTCATAGTCAAAATCCTAGATCAAAGGTGTAACAACCTAGAGTCCATAAACGATCACATAACTTATTTTAGTAGATGTAAGTCGGTCTAAAATAAGTTTTGACTAATACAAGTTAGTGGAAGGATTTTGTCACCTTATGGGGGAGTAATACTTGGGGCCGGATATGGACAAGTAATAGGGGGAGGGAAAATATTTTTACCTCTCGTTGGTGTATCGTGTGTCGGTTTGAGCTTAACCGTGACCGTAAAGTCCTGATTCGACGTTTTTGGACACGTATACGTAAAATAAAGTTTTTATCCACGTTTTTGTCAGAAATGTAATAAAATATTATTACTGACTCAAAAATATATTTATTTGACTGCTACCATGTGTACTGTGCTGTCGGTACGCGTGTGCGGTTGCTTTTCAGAAAAATGTGAGAAAGCTCTCAGTTAATTACGAAACTTGTCAGTAACTATCAGAAATAGAATAATTTATGCTTACTGACAAAAATATACTTTTTTCTGCACTGACTGTAAACTACAGTATGCGGGTCTGCTCCCAAAAATGCTAAAACATACTCAGAAACATGCAAATGCGCATAGAAATGCTCAGCTTAAAAATAATAAATAACCATTTAATATTAATTAACCACATGAAAATTACCATTTGACACAGTCTCCCCAGCTAATCGGGAAATCCGTCCCGGATTTCAATTTACGTTACTCGTTGGGTTCGAAAAGAGATGAGGATATTTTCGCTTGATTTCATCCTCTCACTCCCATGTATACTCGGGGCCTATGCGAGAGTTCCAACGGACCTTCACAATTGGGATACGACTCTGCTTTAGCCGTTTAACTTCCCGGTCCACGATTTCAATCGACTCCTCGATGAAATTTAGTTTCTCGTCAAGCTGAATCTCATCCAAAGGAATGACGGTGTTATCATCCGATAAGCACTTTTTCAAGTTGCTGACATGAAAAACATCATGCATAGCGCTGAGTTCAGATGGCAGTTCGAGTTGGTAGGCTACCGGCCCGATCCTGGCAAGAATTTCGAACGGTCCAATATAGCGAGGGTTCAGCTTAGCACGCTTGCCGAATCTTATCACGCCTTTCCATGGCGAGACCTTTAACATCACTTTGTCACCCACTTGGAACTCAAGGGGTTTTCGCCTCTTGTCGGCATAGCTCTTTTGACGGTCACGAGCCGCTTGCATTCGGCTCTTGATCTGCACGATCTTCTCAGTAGTCTCATGGACTAAGTGTGGTCCAATAAGTTGGCTTTCTCCGACCTCAGCCCAATAAATTGGCGATCTGCACTTACGACCATAAAGTGCCTCATACGGTGCAGCCTTAATGCTGGTGTGATAACTGTTGTTGTAGGAAAACTCAGCTAAACGCAAATGCCTATCCCAGCCGTTCCCGAAGTGAATCACACAGGCACTCAGCATGTCCTCTAATTTCTGAATGGTCCTCTTACTCTGACCATCAGTATGAGGATGATAAGATGTACTTATGTCAAGGTCGTTTCCTAACGCGTCCTGAAGTGACCTCCAAAAATTAGACGTGAATCGACTGTCTCAATCAGAGATAATAGAAATAGGCACACCATGCCTTGCGATAATTTCCTTCGCATACAGTCACGCGAGTTTGTCCATGCTGTCATTCCCCTTTATAGGAAGGAAATGAGCTGAGTTAGTGAGACGGTCAACGATTACCCAAACCGTGTCATAACCGCTCGACATCTTAGGCAGCTTGGTGATAAAGTCCATAGTGATACGCTCCCATTTCCATTCTGGGATCTCAAGTTGAACAAGCAGACCGGATGGTCTTTGGTGTTCAGCCTTGACCTTCGAGCACGTTAAACACTTACTGACGTACTCAGCTATATCGGCCTTCATGTTTGGCCACCAATACAACTTCTTCAATTCTAAGTACATCTTGTCAGATCCTGGATGGATGGAGTACTTGGATTTGTGGGATTCGTGCATGATCAAATCACGAATTCCTCCATATAACGAAATCCAACACCTGTCCCCATAACACAAAACTCCATCAGATCTTCTTACAAAGCCATTCTCACTCTCTGGCATTCCGTAAATTTTCTCACGTGGTCGGTTTTTGTCCTTGAGTGCCTCACCCTGAGATTCAAGAATTTTTGCTGGAAGTGGCGAACTGATGGTCATCCCTAGCGATCTGACTTCTTCTGCTGAGGGGTTTGATCCACTCTTTTCTGCTGAGGGCGTCGGCAACTACATTTGCCTTTCCTGGGTGGTAACAGATCTCATAATCATAGTCGCTAAGCAATTCTAACCATCGGCGCTGTCTCATGTTCAGTTCCTTCTAGTTCAAGATATGCTTTAGACTCTTGTGGTCGGTATACACCACGCACTTAGTACCATAAAGATAGTGCCTCCAAATTCTCAGCGCAAACACGACTGATCCTAAATCTAGGTCATGGGTTGTGTAGTTTTTCTCATGGGTTTTCAGCTGTCGAGAAGCGTATGCTATCAACTTTTCTCTCAGCATATACACAGCTCCCAAACCCTTGTGTGATGCGTCACAATACACAAAGAAATCTTTACTACCCTCGGGTAAAGCCAAAATAGGTGCACTACACAATCTTTCCTTAAGGAGTTGAAAAGTTTCTTCATCCTTATCTCCCCAGTTGTATTTCACATTCTTTTGTGTCAGTTTCATCAACGGCTTAGCTATCTTAGAAAAACATTCAATAAACCTTCGGTAATAACTGGCAAGTCCTAAAAATTATCGTATTTTAGTAGGCGTTGTGGGCGTTGCCCAATCCTTTATTGCCTCAATCTTAGCGGGATCCACGTGAATGCCCTGTCTATCTATCACGTGACCCAAAAACTGCACAGTCGATATCCAGAATTCACACTTCGAAAACTTGGCGTATAACTCCTTATTTTTCAATAATTCTAGAATTAGCTTGAGATGTTCCTCATGCTCTTTCTCATTCTTGGAATATATTAGGATATCATCAATGAATACTATTACGAATTTATCCAAATACGGCTTACACACTCGATTCATGAGGTCCATGAATACAGCTGGTGCATTTGTCAAGCCGAATGGCATAACTTGGAATTCGTAATGGCCATATCGGGTTCAGAAAGCGGTCTTCGGGATGTCCTCTTCCCTGACTCGAAGCTGGTGATAACCTGATCTCAGGTCTATCTTCGAATAAACCGATGAACCTTGCAACTGATCAAATAAATCGTCAATTCTCGGGAGTGGGTACCTATTCTTAATGGTTAGCTTATTCAGCTCCCGATAGTCAATACACATTCTGAAGGATCCATCCTTCTTCTTAATAAACAAGATAGGAGCTCCCCAAGGCGAAGAACTCGGTCTGATAAAACCTTTTCCGGATAGTTCAACTAACTGATCAGACAACTCCTGTAACTCCGTAGGTGCTAACCGATATGGTGCTCGCGCTACAGATGCGGCTCCTGGCACCAAATCGATTTTAAATTCGATTTGTCTGGCCGGTGGGAGTCCAGGTAGGTCTTCTGGAAAAACTTCCGGGAAATCCCTTACGATTGGCACATCTTCTAATCTTTTCTCTTCGGGCTCCTTTTCCTTCTTTTTAGTAACATGAGCTAGAAAGAGGTGGCATCCTTTCTCGATGTACTTCTGCACCTTCGTACACGAGATGATGCTCAATCTCGACAAACGCGCACGATCACTCCGATCTCCTTCAATTATCAGAACTTCGTTCCCATAGGGTACTCTGACGATCTTTTCATCACAGACGATGACGGCATGATATTTCGATAGCCAATCCATCCCTATGATGACGTCAAAACTACCCAACTCTACTGGCATAAAGTCAATGTTGAATGGGCGGTTTAATAAGTTTAGAGTGCAACCCCTTATAATGGTACCTACTCTTTCTAGGTTTTCGTTTTCTAATTCTACGTCGAAGACATTATCTAAGGTGGTTGGGGCTATATCTAAGGTCGACACAAAACTTCTATCTGCTCCCATATCGAATAGTACTGAAGCATAACGATTATTTTAAAGAAAAGTACCCGTCACCACGTTCGGGTCGTCCTGGGCTTCCCTTCTGCCCACAGCATAAACTCTTCCACGGGCTCCTCCTCCATTGCCCTAATTTCCATTGTTGACCACTGCTACTTGGTTTCCTGGTCCACCACCATTTCCTTGGTTTCGGGGCTTGTTGCACTCATTCCGGTAATGACCCTTTTCACCGCACCCAAAGCAGGTGACTTCCGCCCTATGGTTGTGGGGTGGTGCTGCTTGAGCGGTGCATAGGGGTCTTGCCCTACAATTCTTTGCCAAGTGTCCTATTTTCTGGCAGTTGTGACATTTCACTGTGCACTGTCCCTTGTGATGTAGCTTGCAGCGCTTACAAAAATGTGCGTTCTGTTCATATCCCTTCTTATCACCTGAACCAGCTGCATAAGCTTTGGCTACATTCTGCTTTTTGTTCTCAGAGCTGCTGTTACTACCCTTAGAGTGATCTTCCCAGTTCCTTTTGTGGTCAGTACTCTTTTCTGGAACATCCTCTAGTTCCTGATCCATCAACTTGTTTGCTATCTCCATGGTCTCATGAAGATCTGCAGCTCTCGAGGTAGTCACATCACCTCTTATGGACTTCGATAAACCATCGATATACCTCTCAATCAATCTTGCCTCAGTCTGAACCATTTCGGGACATAGCAAGGCCAACTCCTGAAATCTCTGGTTATAAGCAGCCATATTGTTGTTTTGCACCTTCAAATTCCAAAACTCTATCTCCAACTTCTTGACCTCATTTCATGGTCAATATTTCCTAATCACTAATTCCTTAAAGTCTTTTGACGGCATGGCATAAGCAATATCCATGTTAGCAGATTTCATGTAGTTGTTCCACCAGGTCAAAGCGGCATCCATGAAAGTGAAAGATGCATACTTTACCCTGTCTTCATCGTTACAACCACCGATGCGAAACACGGTTTCTAGCTTCTCAATCCATCTGGTCAGGCCAACGGCTCCCTCTGTTCCTCCAAATCCTCCAACCAAGATCTTTCGGAATTCAGAGTAAGTACAACCACTGCTGTTGGTCACTGGCCTAGATGTTCCGGTGTTGGTGGTCGAATTGTTTGCAGCTGCGAGAGCGGCGGCCACGCGATCAGCGACAAGCTGATCCAGAGTTGCTTGATTCACCACTGGTGTATTTGCCGCGGCCCTGGTTAGGGCGGCGTTCTCAGCAACTTGGCCTTGTGCGGCTCTTGTCGGGGCGACATTCTCAACAGTCCTTCCCCTTACTGACCTTGTTGGGGTGGGTGTGTTGGCGGTTTGTCCTCGTGTGACTCTGGTTGACTTTCGTTTGGGTGCCATTTATCTGCATCACAAAAAGATGGCGATAAATGAGATCTTGTTTATGGAAGGAAAGAATCATATGAATATATGGATAGTGCAAACAGAATGCAAGAATAAAGTCAACCACAGAGGCCGGAAAAACGAATAATCGGATAGAAAAACCAAGCTTGTTATATATATATCAAAAGGATAAGGTTTACAAAATTACAAGCATGGTTAAAAGTTAGTTCTGGAATACTAAAGAAATACTAGTCATCCTATTGAATACATCATCAACTACAACTACTCTGGGCTCGGTCACTATCTAGGCGTAACTGCTCAAAAGCTAAAGTCATTCCTCCAATGGTAGTCTCCAACTGGCCTATACGATCTCTCAACTCCTGATTCTCTCTCATCACTGCTCCAATAGTGTACTCTGCAGTCATAATCCTCTGCCACTGAGTACGATCAACACCTCTTGCTCGTTGTTGATATAAATAATGCCTAAACACGTTATTAATATTTTTCGATATCTCTACGTTTTGATAATCACAAAATCTAAAATCATTAATCGGAAAATTATGACGTAAACAAGTATTTAGTTGTAAATATCTATTTCTACAACTCAAATCACTTAAAGTATGAATAAACTAATGCTTAAAGCATTATATGATCAAAGGAACATTTTCTTAAATACTAGATTTTTTATAAAATGTCAAAAACATTTTATATCTTTTAGAAAAATATTTTTGGTAATAAATAAAAAGGTTTAATTCAATATAAATTTATGAATTCAAAATTTTAACCAAAATCAGTAAAAATGTTCCAGAAAAACCTTCCCCACAAAAAGACAAAACTGGGCAACGGATGGCTTGGGCGGCCCCCTTAATTTTGCTAGGCGGCCCCCTTAAAATTAAGGGGACCGCCCCCTATTTAAGGGGGCCGGCCACGCTCCAGTAGCTCCCAGCTGTCCAGTTTTTCTGCCTATAAATACCAGCCTTCCCCTGGATTTTTACTCACCTTTTGCACCCAAAACCTTTTGTTTTAAATCTTGTAAATCCTTTCTAAAAACCCTTTGATAATATTCTCTTAAGCATTGGTTTTCAAGTGATCCAAGCTTCCACCATCAAAGTGCAAAAGAAGAATACTCCTTCAACTAGAGAAGAAGTATTATAGTTTAACTCATATCATCATTGTTGTTGTGTAAAGTATTGTATAGTTGTGATAAGTAGATCTAAGTGTATGTAACTAGTTGTGTTGTAAAGAAGTAGTGTAGAAGTAGTTGTGAAGTAGTCGTGGAGAAGAAGTCGTGAAGAAGTCGTGAAGCCGTCGTGAAGTCATCGTGAAGCAGTCGTGATTAAGTTGTGTAGAAGTTGTGTACAAGTCGTGAGATTGGTTCTAGCTACGATTAGAACTCGACATCTAGCTTTGGGTCGTTAAACCGGTGTAAGCTAAAGTTGTATAAGGTTTCTCCGCCATAAGGGAGTTTGTTGACATAGTGAAGAAAACTCTCGAGTAGGTGACTCGAGGAGTGGAGTAGGGCAAGGAAGGTGTCCTTGTAGCCGAACCACTATAAATCTCCGTGTTGTGGTTTGATCTTTCCATCTCTATCTTTCATTTCATTATATTTACTTTACTTGCATTGCTTATCTATATTTGTTTATATTTGTTTATATTTGTTCATATTGATCAAGAGTTGAATTCACATAAGATAGAATCAAAGTTTTAAAAAGTAAACAAAAGTTTTCATAAATTAAAAAGACGTAAAACTATTCAACCCCCCTTCTAGTTTTCCACAATTGGTATCAGAGCCAGGTTAAACAAGATTTTTAAAATAAACTGTATTTTAAAACTTAAAACGATCTATGGAAACTGAAAAATATTTAGAAGGGCAATCTAGGCAAAGACCACCACTATTTGAAAGTGATGGATTTCTTTGTTGGAAAAATCGATTCGAAACTTATGTGAAATCAAAAGATCTAGATCTTTGGCATGTGTTGAGAATAAAATGATCAAAGTCAAAGAGCCTGCCAATGATGTGAAGAGCCTGCTAGTTGATTTTGAACAAGTATGAAGATGTTCTACCAGTACCTTCTGGGTAGAAGGTACTGCTGGTTGATGAAGAGCCTGCCAAGCTTATGTCAAGTCGATTAGATATTTTGTAATAGATATTTAGTTGAATTATTAGTCTTTGTACATTGTTATATGTTATGTAGAAGTAGATTAGTCTTCTGTGGTGACAGAAGAATATATCAGAGTTGTACATGGGTAGTTGTATTTAATTGTAGGCGCCAATATAGTCAAAGTATAGTATAATACTCTTCCACTTGACAACATGTAATAAGATATCCTTATCTTATAAAAGGATATCTTAGTCACTACTTCATGCATGTATCTTCACGAACCAATTAACCAAAAACAAACTATCTCTCAAGTAACTTAGTTACTTCAAATCACAAATCCTTTTTACAATATTAGATTCAAGATTACTTTGTAATCCTGGTGATATTTAGATCATCCGTATTATTTCATCAATAATATTGAATCGTTTTGTGTTAACCAAAGTTGTGTTCTTTGTTCATTGCATTCTCACGTTTACTTAAACTCACCACCTTGTGTTCTTTTAAAGTGTGTTGTAGTAGATTCCGCATGCTAAACACATTCAATACATAAATATCTCAATCGAACAAAACCGTTCCACAAGTGGTATCAGAGCTAGGCTTGATATTTACTAATTTAAAAGAAAATGGATGTTGAACATATTCAAACAAATGTTGCAGCTAAACTTCCATTACTCAAGCAAAACGAGTTTGAAATGTGGAGACTGAGGGTAGAACAATACTTTCAAGTGCAGGACTATGCACTTTGGGAGATCATTGAACAAGGCAATTCATTTAAACCCCAAATCACCACATCAACAGTAAATGATGCTCTTGTAACAAGAATACAAGACCAACCATCAAATGCAGATGAAAGAATTCAGAAGAAAAATGATCTAAAGGCAAGGAGTATGTTACTGATGACTATTCCAAATGATCAACTTCTGATCTTTAACAAATACAAAGATGCCAAAACCCTCTTTGAAGCTATTGTGGCTAGGTTTGGTGGTAATGATGCTACCAAGAAAACACAAGAAAACACTTCTCAAACAACAATTTGAAAACTTCATAGCCACAACCAATGAGTCTTTGGACAGTATGTTCAACAGACTTCAGAAGCTTGCAAGTCAGTTAGCCATCCATGAAGTGATGATAACTCAAGAAGACCTAAACTCTAAATTTCTTAGGAGTTTACCTTCAGAATGGTCTATGCATGTCATTGTCTGGAAGAACAAGTCAGATATTGACCAGATGAGTCTCAATGATCTCTACAACAATTTCAAAATTGTAGAACATGAAGTAAAGAAGACTACTGGGTCAAGTTCAGGAAATATGGCATTTGTTTCATCCCAAAACATCTCAAAGGTTGATAATGAAGACAAAAGTGGCAGAGAAGAAGGTACTGCCAACACAACCTTTGGTATTGCTAGTACTTCTAGTAGTACCAAATCCATTTTAGATGAAACAATTGGGTGTGCTTTTCTTACATCTCAACACAATGGGTCCGTATTAACATTTGAAGACCTTCAAGAGATTCATCCTGATGATCTTGAAGTGATGGACATAAAGTGGCAACTTTCACTTTTAAGCATTAGAGCTATGAAGTTGATGATGAGGACTGGCAAGAAGATACTGATAGATGGAAATGAGCCTGCTGGCTATGATAAGTCAAAGGTGGAGTGTTACAACTGCCACATGAAAGGTCACTACTCTAGAGAGTGTAGAAGACCTAAGAGGTAGGATGACAGAGGTAGAGGGTTTGACAACAGAAATAAAGAAAGCTTTGAGAAGAGAGGAAGCTTTGAAAGCAAGAGTAAGGTTGTTGAAGTTGCTGAGCCAAAAGCAATGGTTGCTATAGATGGCATGGGTTTTGATTGGAGTTTCATGGGTGAAGATGAGTCAACTTCTGATGAATTGGCTTTGATGGCATTCTCCAACCCTGAGGTAAAAATTTCTAAATGTTCAAATACATGTGAAGCTTTTGAAGAATTGCAAACTTTAAGAAAATGTTTTAATGAACTCACAATAGTAGAAAGAAAAACCAATCAAGCCTTATTTGACCATAAGTGTGGTATGTCCAAGCTAGAAAAACAAATCAATCACTATAGAGAAAATGAACTCACATTTTCTGATGCTAAAGGTGCTCTTAATAGACAAATATTTTTGAAAGATACAGAAATTGAAATGTTAAGGACTGAGTGCACTAAAGTGACATTGGCTAGAGATAATATTCAACTGACTATTACTAAATTGGAAATTGCTTCTGAGTGTACTAGGAGCATAGTAGAGAATCAGATGAATAAAAGAATAAAATCAGGGATAGGATACAATAAATGTCCACCTCCTTATAGAGGAATTCCTTGTCCCCAAGGTAGTTATCTTGCTGCATCAGGTTTACATGAATTTGTTAACAAACCATTAGCTAAACCTGTAGTGATAAGTGAACCTTCTGAGAGTGCTAAGAATGTCACACTCTCTAAGGTGCTCACTGATAAGAGACCAGATGTCCTAATTATTGAGGATTGGGTATCTGATGATGATGAAGATCAGACTATTCCTATCAAAGGAATCAAAGTAGGACCAACCAGTCCTAAGAAAGTAGAAGTTAAAGCTAAGGCTAAAGCTGTTTTGAAGACAGTTGAAAGTTGTAAAAATTGTAATAACAAACCTAGGGGAAGCCAAAGAAATTGGAACAACCTTAAGTCACAACAATTAGGTGATGACTTTGTTATGTTTAATAAGGCTTGTTATTATTGTGGTAGCTTTAATCATCTTCATGCTTATTGTAATAAATGGGTTTCTGGGAGTAAATCAAAGTCTAAAACAAATATTACTCACCCCAGAAAAAGTTTTGTTAAGTCTAACACTACAAAAGAAAATCATACTGTTAGACAACATAAGCCTGTTATTACAAAACCAACTAAAAAGGGTACAAGAAACACTTTCAAAAGTGTACCAAAAGTTGAGAAGAGTCCTATTCAAAAGATAAATGTGGTCAAAACAAAAGTTTGGAGTCCAAAAACCAAAGGTCCTGCTAGACCAAATGGTACTGCCAAATTTGGTATTGCC
Source organism: Artemisia tridentata subsp. tridentata (assembly GCA_021014915.2). Lineage (NCBI taxonomy): Eukaryota > Viridiplantae > Streptophyta > Magnoliopsida > Asterales > Asteraceae > Artemisia > Artemisia tridentata. The sequence goes on along the minus strand of CP139506.1, from coordinate 224,672,390 downwards.
AAAATTGGTACTGATAGACCAAAGACCACACAATGGATTAGAAGGGAAAGTGCTGTTAAGTCCTCAGCATGTTGGATTTGGAAACCAATCCAATCAAAAGGTGCATCAACAATCCTGAAAAGGTTTGACTTTATTGATGCAAGAGGCAAACCCAAGTCTGTCATGGCTTGGGTACCCCAAGGAAACTAAAATGTTTATTCATGTGCAGGAACATTCATCTGATATTGGAGATCAAGGATATGTTGATAGTGGATGTTCAAGGCACATGACAGGCAACATGTCATTCCTCTCAGATTTCAAAACATTTGATGGAGGATATGTTACCTTTGGGGGAGGAAAAAAGGAAAGATCACTGGTAAAGGTACTATCAAAACCAGTAAACTAGATTTTGAAAATGTGTATTTTGTGAAAGAACTTCAGTTTAATCTTCTTAGTGTCTCACAAATGTGTGACAAAAAGAACAATGTTCTATTTACTGACAATGAATGTATGGTTCTTTCTTCTGATTTTAAGATGCCTGATGAAAGTCAGATCCTTCTTAAAATTCCAAAAAGGAACAATATGTATAGTGTCAATTTAAAGAACATTGATCCCAAGGAAGGTTTAACTTGTTTGGTAGCAAAGGCCTCATTGGATGAATCTATGCTTTGGCATAGAAGGCTTGGTCATGTAAACTTTAAAACAATCAACACTATTGCAAAATATGATTTAGTAAGAGGTTTACCCAAAAAGATTTTCCAAAACGACCAAACCTGTATTGACTGTCTAAAAGGCAAACAACATAGAGCTTCTTGTAAGCCCAAGACCCAAAACTCTATTAATCAGGCTTTACATATGCTTCATATGGATCTCTTTGGTCCTACTAATGTGTGCAGCTTGAATGGAAAGAAATATTGTCTGGTTGTTACTGATGACTATAGCAGATTTTCATGGGTTTTCTTCTTAAGATCTAAACATGAAACTAGTGAGATACTTAAAACCTATATCACTGAGGTAGAAAACCAATCTGATAAGAAGGTCAAAATCATCAGGTGTGACAATGGGACAGAGTTCAAGAATAGAGTTATGGATGACTTTTGCAAGGAAAAAGGCATAAAAAGAGAGTTTAGTGTAGCTAGAACACCTCAGCAAAATGGAGTAGCAGAAAGAAAGAATAGAACACTTATAGAGGCTGCTAGAACTATGTTAGTAGACTCTAAGTTGCCTATTTCATTTTGGGCTGAAGCAGTTGGTACTGCTTGTTATGTACAAAACAGGGTTCTTGTGACAAAACCACATAGAAAGACTCCTTATGAACTTTTCTTTGGTAGAAAACCATCTTTAAGTTTTATGAGACCTTTTGGTTGTCATGTCACTATTCTCAATACCAAAGATCATTTAGGCAAGTTTGATGGAAAAGCAGATGTTGGCTATTTGATAGGGTATTCCTTGCAAAGTAAGGCCTATAGAGTGTTTAACACTTGCACTAGGCTAGTAGAAGAGAATCTTCACATAGAGTTTCAAGAGAAACTATTAAATGTGAAAGGAGTTGGACCAGATTGGATGTTTGATGTTGATAGGCTTTCAGAATCTATGAATTATGTGCCTGTTTCAGGTACAAATACTAATGATAATGCAGGTTCTGAAGACAATGTTGAAGCTACTAAAGATCAAGATTACATCTGGATGCCAATTTGGAAAAGTATGGATCTATCTTCAAGTCAAGAAGGACCTTCAAACACAAGAAATGAAGGCAATGAAGAAGATCTAGGAACTCAGAATCAAGAGAATCAAGAAAGTGGTGCTAATGACAATGGTACTGCCAGTTCTTCAGATGGTCCTGCTAGTTCAAGTATTGGTACTGCTGAGCCATTGAATGTTCAAATAGATGATTCTTTTCAAGAAGAAGTTGGGATTAGCAATCTTCCAACTACATATGAAGTTCCTAAAACACCAAACACTAGAATTCTCAAAGATCACTCAACTGATGATGTGATTGGAAGCATAACTTCTGGTGTTAGAACAAGATCTCAAGTTGGTTTATCTCAAGTCTTATCTTCAGATGAAGAAGGGTTTATCTCCTCTATTTATGAAGAAAAGAAGAATGATACTTCCAATATATGCCTGTTTTCATGTTTTCTATCTCAGGCTGAACCCAAAAACATAAACAAAGCTTTAGATGATGCAAGTTGGGTGGAAGCAATGCAAGAAGAGCTTCTCCAATTCAAGATTCAGAAGGTTTGGATATTGGTTGATTTGCCTAGAGGTCATAGGGCAATTGGAACCAAATGGGTGTTCAGAAACAAGAAAGATGAAAGGGGTATAGTGATCAGAAACAAGGCTAGATTGGTAGCACAAGGATATACTCAAGAAGAAGGGGTAGATTATGAAGAAGTGTTTGCTCCAGTTGCAAGACTTGAAGCAATTAGGCTATTCTTGGCCTATGCTTCATTTATAGGCTTCACTGTCTATCAAATGGATGTTAAGAGTGCATTTTTATATGGTGAGATTGAAGAACCAGTATATGTATCTCAACCTCCAGGCTTCATTGATGCTGAGTATCCAGACAAAGTTTACAAGGTTACCAAAGCTTTGTATGGTCTACACCAAGCTCCAAGGGCATGGTATGAAACATTGGCTTGTTTTCTACTAGAAAGTGGATTCCAAAGAGGCAGGATTGATCCAACTTTGTTTATCAAAAGAACAAAGAAAGACATCTTGCTAGTGCAGATTTATGTTGATGACATAATCTTTGGATCAACAAACCAAGACTTGTGTGTAGAATTTGAAAAACTTATGCATAGTAAGTTTGAAATGAGTTCCATGGGGGAACTTACTTTCTTTTTGGGTCTCCAAGTGAAACAATCCAAAGAAGGCATATTTATCAGCCAAGATAAGTATGTAGCAGAGATCCTAAGGAAATTTAATTTTGCTGATTCTAAGGTTGCAAGTACACCAATGGATCCAGACAAAGGGCTACTCAAGGATGCTGAAGGAGAAGATATGGATTTGCACAATTATAGATCTATGATTGGGTCTTTGATGTATCTTACATCATCAAGACCAGATATCATGTTCTCAGTATGTGTATGTGCAAGGTTTCAAATACATCCCAAAATCTCTCATCTCACAGCAGTCAAAAGAATCTTTAGATATCTTAAGGGTCAACCTAGGTTGGGTCTTTGGTATCCAAGGGAATCATCTTTTGAATTGGTGGCTTATTCGGATAGTGACTATGCTGGTGCAACTCTAGACAGAAAATCCACAACTGGTGGATGTCAATTTCTTGGTTGAAGACTAATCTCTTGGCAATGCAAGAAACAAACAATGGTGGCCAATTCTACAACTGAGGCAGAATATGTTGCTGGTGCAAGTTGTTGTGGGCAAGTTCTTTGGATCCAAAATCAACTGCTTGACTATGGGTATAATTTTCTTAACACCATTATTTATATTGACAATAGCAGTACTATTTGTATCATTAAAAACCCAGTTCAACACTCAAAAACAAAACATATTGAAATCAGACACCATTTCATAAGGGATTGCAATGAGAAGAGGTTAATTCAAGTAGTTAAAATTGATTCTGAAAAGAATTATGCAGACCTTCTCACCAAAGCTTTTGATTTAGGTAGATTCAAATATCTTGTAGGAGGTATTGGAATGATAAATCTTTGAAAATCATATGTTTTTGTTCATAAAATTAACTGGTATTGACTTTTAAACATGGTACTGCTAGTTAGTCAAAAGGTCCTGTTAGTTCATAATTGGTCCTGCTGATACAAAATTGCTATGTTTTGTTCATATAAAGGCTTGAATGTTTAAAATACTATAGATCAAGTGCTTTGCATTTTGTTCTTGTGGTTTGCAACTAACACATTTCAGGTTGATAACAAAACAAGAGTTCTTCCAAACAAAATAGGGCAACAAAAGTTATATTCATTTCAGGAGAGATAACAATCTCAGGGGAGGAATTGAAAGCCCAGAATGGAAGAAAAACCAATTAATGAAAGGAAAGACAAGAGCATACAAGATGATGCAGAGTTGAAAAAGATAGAGTTAGATCACATATCTAGAAGGGATGAAGCATTTCTCAAGGAGAAAGTTCTATCTAGATCAAACTAAGAAAAGTTTCAACTCAAAGGCATGCTATTAGATGATTTCACTTGTTGAACCAATCATCCAAGATACACAGCATCATTGCCTTTCTAAATTTCCTCCATCCAAGGAAATTGCACCATCTTTGGGCCATCATGGCTTTTGGTATTCATCTCACCAAGTTTTTACAAACTTAAGAGTTGGCTAGTCCATAAGCAAACGGCTTTTGGTAAAGACAAATCAAATCCGTTGATGGTTGATAGTTTACCAAAAACTATATGGTTGTTAACTAACCATACTTAATTGTAAATAGTTAGCTAGTCCTTAAGCAAACGGCTTTTGGTAAAGACAACTCAAATCCGTTGATAGCTGGTAGTTTGCTAAAAACTATAAGGGATTTTTATAAAACTTTCAAAGGTACTGGTAGTTCAAAATTGGTACTGCTAGTATAAAAAGGTACTGCTATAAAGCCGTTGAGCCTGTCAGAAAAAGTTTTAGCAATTAGGCCTGGTAGTTAAAATTAGCCGTTGGGGTAGTTATGTAAATTACTGATGATTATATTATATTATATTTCACATATAAAAGATCTTTTTAACCGCCTTTTCATTTACTTATTATAATCTTTCTTATTGTCGGTTAAAAGTAATTCTCTCATATCTTCTTTCATCAGTCATTATCATAATTCACACACACCTTTCATCTTCTACCAGTACTACCAACAAATCCCACCATCATATTCAAAATTTTCATTATGGCTTCCACAGTTGTTCTAGATTTTGTCCAACGTCACAATCAGTTAGCATTTTTGGAGAAGTCAGAGGATAATGCCACATTTCATCAAGTAGTGGACTTTTTAAACAACTCCTACATCAGGTTTGCTTTGCTAGTCAATCCCACTATTTATGAAAATCAAATTTTACAATTTTGGCAATCTGCTAAAATTAAAACTTCTGAAAATGGGGAACAAAGAATTAAGGCCAAAGTGGATGGTAAACATTTGACTCTTACTGAGTCATCCATAAGAAGACATCTTCATTTGGATGATTCTGATGGTATTAGTCAGTTACCAGATACTGAAATTTTTGAAAATTTACAAAGAATGGGGTATCATGCTGAGTCTAACAAACTCACTTTTCTGAAAAAGCATCTTACTCCACAATGGAGATTTTTGATTCACACAATCCTTCACTGTTTGAGCCAGAAGAAAACCTCTTGGGAGCAATTTAGTGGAAACATGGCTTCTGCTCTCATTTGCTTAGCTACAAACAGAAAATACAATTTTTCTAAACATATTTTTGAAGGGTTGATTAACAATGTGAAAAGTAAAACAAAGTTTCTGATGTATCCAAGATTTATTGGATGCATCATTGCAAAATTGAAACATTTGTTACTTCCCACAGACTCAATTTATGATACACCAAAACTTTCTCACAAAGTATTTTCAAATATGAGAATTGGTTTTAGAGGGGAGGAAATTCCACTTTTTGATGAAATGGTACCACAAAATCCAGAAGAACCAACACCATCAGCTGAAACACAATCATCTAGTTCTTCACATGGTTACATTTCACCAACACAGCAAACAACACCAATACCATCTCCAGTACCATCAGAAACACCACCACAATCATCACATCATGTATCACAAACCCACTCACCTCAGACAATGCAAGAACTGAAAGACAAGGTGAAGTTCTTAGAGAATGCTCTTAAGAGTCAAAGCAAGAAGTTTTCTGAGATCAACATCAAATTGGTTAAGAGGGTAAAGAAATTGGAGGGTGAAGTGAAGAAGTTGAAGGGTAAAAGATCTGCAAAGACTGTTTTATCTAGTTCTTCAAAGTCAGATGATGATAGGATAGGCCACTCTTCCAAAAAGGGGAGGAAGGATAGTTCTGAAGATGAGGAAGAGGCTCAATTTGAATTCCATGATGGAACTCAAATTTATGATGAAGAGCCTGTTGGAGCAGGGCAAGAGCCTGCTAGGCCAGAAGAAGAGTCTGCTAGAAGAGAAAGGCTATTGGCTATGGGGTATAAAGGGTCTGCTGAGAAAGTGTACAAGAGAAAGAGGAATTTAGAGCCTCAAGGGAATTTGTTTGTTTAGGGGAGGATTTATGCTGCTGATGAGCAATCTTCTGCTTCATCACAAGATCAAACTCCAAAGGATAAGGGCAAAGGTATTCTGATTGAAGATGAGCCAAAGTCCAAGAAGTTGAAAAGAACTCAGCAAATACAGATGGCTTTAGGAGAAGAAGAGGCCAAAAGAGTTCAAGAAGAAGAGCTAAAAGCTAGAGAAGCTTCAAGAATGCTTGAAGTAATGAAAGAGCAGAAAGATGCTGAAGATGCTGCTCAAGCTCTTCTTGATTCTCAAGCTGCACAAATATTTGATGCACAACTACAATGGATTATCTCTATTGATCCAATTGTAAGAGGTCAAGCTTCTGTGTATGTGGATGATGAGTCTCTCAGTGTAGAAGAGAAGACAGCCAAGCTTGAAGAATTCATCACCAAAAAGTATAGAGAAGAAGCCTTAAATGATGTATTTCAGCAGATCATGCAGTATAAGGAGAAAGGGTTTAAACTGCCACATGATCAGAAAGAGCAGATGAAGTTCTTCAAGTTATATCTGAAAAGGTCAGCAAATTGGAAGGATCATCAACTCAAAAGAAAATCATTTGAAGAGTTGCAGCATCTATACATTGAAGCCTACAAGAAGAACCACTGCACTCCTCCTGAACACACACAAGAAAGGTCTTCAAAGAAGAAGGAAGATGCTCAGAAGAAAGAAGTAGCAAAATTGGACACAGAGCAAGTAAGTAAAATGTTGATTACTTTACCTACTATCATTCATGCTGATCCAATTAGGTCTAGACACCCTATAATTGATTGGGAAATACACCATGATAGATTTGGTAAGTCATGGAAAATATCAAGGGTTGGGGGACAGTCTGCTATCTTCAAGAATTTTGAAAATCTAGTTAGAGCATCTGACAGAGCAGATTTAGAAGAATTGTGGAATCTAGTGCAGATCAGGCTAGCCACAAATTCTAGCAATGATGTTAAGGAATAGGAATTATGGGTTGAATTCAATAGGATGTATGATCCTGATCCCAAAGATGATTATTGGAAGTTTCCATATTATGATCCCACTACAACCTGGGAATTCCTAAGTCATTGCAGTATTCATCATTTGTACACATCAAGTGGGATTGAACTCTTCATGTTGGCTGAGATAGAGTATCCACTTAGTTATGAAGTGCTCTCAACTATGATCTCCAAGAGATTAAGGTGTGACAAAGATGATGAGAACTCAGAAATTGTTCAAAGTTTGCTAAGGAGCATATTTGAACAATGTGAAAGAAAAAGGAAGGATAGAAAGTAAAGGTTTTTGGAAGCGTTCCCTCAAATCCTCAAGGTATGTATTTTATTCATCAGAAACTTGTGTATTTTAATGGAAATAACAAGTTTAGGGGAGGATTGTTGGGAATAAAATGATCAAAGTCAAAGAGCCTGCCAATGATGTGAAGAGCCTGCTAGTTGATTTTGAACAAGTATGAAGATGTTCTACCAGTACCTTCTGGGTAGAAGGTACTGCTGGTTGATGAAGAGCCTGCCAAGCTTATGTCAAGTCGATTAGATATTTTGTAATAGATATTTAGTTGAATTATTAGTCTTTGTACATTGTTATACGTTATGTAGAAGTAGATTAGTCTTCTGTGGTGACAGAAGAATATATCAGAGTTGTACATGGGTAGTTGTATTTAATTGTAGGCGCCAATATAGTCAAAGTATAGTATAATACTCTTCCACTTGACAACATGTAATAAGATATCCTTATCTTATAAAAGGATATCTTAGTCACTACTTCATGCATGTATCTTCACGAACCAATTAACCAGAAACAAACTATCTCTCAAGTAACTTAGTTACTTCAAATCACAAATCCTTTTTACAATATTAGATTCAAGATTACTTTGTAATCCTGGTGATATTTAGATCATCCGTATTATTTCATCAATAATATTGAATCGTTTTGTGTTAACCAAAGTTGTGTTCTTTGTTCATTGCATTCTCACGTTTACTTAAACTCACCACCTTGTGTTCTTTTAAAGTGTGTTGTAGTAGATTCCGCATGCTAAACACATTCAATACATAAATATCTCAATCGAACAAAACCGTTCCACAGCATGTTATTACAAATGGTGATTTTTTACCTGTTCAACATAATCTTGAAACTAAAAAGGATGAAATAGTACCTTTTGAAAAACAAAGTGATGATTTAAAAAGAAAGCTTTCTAAAAATAATGAGGCAAAAATGGTTATTTATAATGCGTTACCACGTAAAGAATACGAAAGGATCTTTATGTGTGAAACCGCAAAAGAAATTTGGTACTCTTTACTAATAACTCACCAAGGTAATAGTCAAGTCAAAGACAATAAAATAGATCTTCTTGTTCAACAATATGAACAATTTACGATTCCGGAAGAGGAATCAATTGATAATGCTTTTGCTAGGTTTAACACAATCATCACAAGTTTAAAGGCACTTGATGAGAGTTTTTCTACTAATAATTTTGTTAGGAAATTTCTTAGGGCTCTTCATCCAAAATGGCGAGCTAAAGTTACGGCGATTGAAGAATCAAAGAACTTGTCAATTCTTCAACTTGACGAGTTGATTGGCAACTTGAAGGTCTACGAAGCAATAATCAAGAAAGACTCCGAGATGGTCAAAGGAAAGAAAGAGCAAAGCAAGTCAATCGCGTTGAAAGCTAGGAAAGCATTAAGTGACGAGGATAGCTCAACCTCCGATAGTGATGACGAAGAATATGCCATGGCCGTAAGAGACTTCAAGAAATTTTTCAAAAGACGAGGAAGATTCGTTAGACAACCACATGACGAAAGAAAGACACTCCAAAGAAACAAAGACGACAAAGGTAGCAAGAGCGAGAGGAAGTGCTTCAAATGCGGTGATCCAAATCATCTCATCGGAAGATGTCCTATGATGTCAAAGGAGCAAAACCAAAAGGCGTTCGTTGGAGGAGCATGGAGTGATAGTGACGAAGACGAGAAAGAAACCACAAAGGAGGAGAAATGCCTCAGGGCCAAGACATCAAGTGAGGTACATTCCGAAACCGAATACTTTAGTGATGAATATTTATCATTAGATGAAAAAGACTTAGATAGCGAGTATAATAAATTATGCAAACTAGGTCAAAAAATAATGAGGAAAAATAAATCACTAAAACATAAAAATAACCAATTAGAAAAGGAAATACTAGAATTAAAAATTAAACTACATAACTTAGAAAAAGGGAAAGAAGTTTTTGAATGTAGAACATGTCAAGAAACTAAAAATGAAAACGAAAAACTTAAGAAAGAAATTTGTAAACTTAACAAATTCGAAAATAGTAGTAATTCACTTAGGGAAATAATAAGTATTCAAAGGATATCAGGAGATAAAACCGGATTTGGATTTAATTCAACTAAGGATTCAAATAGTGAAACTAAAAATGTAAAGTTTAAATGTGAAACTAGTGAGCAAAAACCTTTAGAGTCAAAACCTAAGTATATACTTATGAAAGATAGAAAAATACCCATAACTAGTAATGAGGATGTAAAAACCTTTTATAAACCAACTTTAAAAAATGAAGTAGAACACTCTAAACCAAAGTTAAAGTCAAAAACACCTCCTCCTTGAAGACCACCTAGTCCTCACCGTCGGCCTAAAACTCCTCAACCTAGAAGAAATCAAAATAGACCAAATCGTCAAAATAATAGTCACCCAATGTGGAATTATCCAAATCCACCAAGTTTTAATCCTTGGGGAATACTTCCACCATATATGCAACCGAGTCAATTGCAAACCATGTTTGGTTCAAACAACTATGGACCAATCAGACCATGGGGACCAAGTGGCTAGAATTTCAACTCATCGGGAAAGTCGGAATCTCTTTCGTAATTGGCTTTTATAAGTCAATACTCTTTGAAGTATTTGAAGACCACATGTTGAAGACAAAAAGGTACGCGTCTCTTTCATGCTCACCACTGTATGCGTAGATTAATAAACTAGCCTATTGCATGCCCCCTTTAGTCTTAAATGCTTAGTTTAATAAATACTTATATGTTTGTTAGTAAGTTCTCTTCTTATATACCTATATTACTATATCATATATATATATATATATATATATATATATATATATATATATATATATATATATATATATAGTGTAACTTTATTTTCAGAACCCTGTTAAGTGCGGGAACTGCGAGAACTCCTTTTGAACCGTTAGATTAGTTGATCAATGGATGAGATGATGTGTGCTATTTTTGTCATTAAAGAAAATACTGGGAAAACTTTGTAAATGGTTTAGGGGCATTAAGGGTATTTCGTGTAATCCCCTTTATTAACTGTCCCATACATTTAAGAAGAAAATTTAAATGTGATTAAAACTTGTCATCACAAAAAATCACGCATCAATATTTTTTATCTCCTAAAAATACCCTAGCCACCATCATCATCTTCCATACAATATTTTTTATCTCCTAAACCCTTTCCTCTCTCTCTCTCTCCTCTCTCATTTCTATAACATACCACTGGAAACTCTCTCTCTCTAGGGTTCCGACGCCATCACCAGATTCCGACCAAATTCTGGCGAGTCAAACCTGAGTCGTACGAGTGTATATCAAGATGAGGAAGTGTAGATCTAGGGATTTGGAGGCAAGAAGAGGGGTTTTCGCTTGGGTCTAGAGGATGACAGCCGTACGCCACCAATCACCATCGTTCATCGCCGTGAACCACCACCCTCTCCTCCTTTTCTCTCTCGATTGGTAAGCTCATACGTTCCTATTTCTTTTTTCTTCAATTTATATCAAACCCTAATCGGGTATTTATAACCATAAATGATTATATATAAAAACTAAATAAAACTTTTGTTTTCTAAACTAACTCGTGTGGATTTAACTTTTAAATGCAAAAACTCGGTTGACTCGGTAACGAGTCACTCGACTCGTCACTGAGTCACTTGACTCGCCTGAGTCAACTCACGAGTTGAGTTGACTCGTGGCTATGCTTATTATCTTCGTGGTCATTTTTATTATTTCGTACATATCTTCGTCCTTGTGTTATTATTTTGGTTGTTTGATACTTGTTTGATTATTATCTGGGTTACCCAAATGATTGTGATGTCGAGTGGGTTTGAGTCGTGACTTATGAGAGTCACGGCCATGATGTTCAATTGTTATTCGAGTCGTGGAATCTGTTTGATTATTATCTGGGTTAGCCGAATGATTGTTCTATTGTTATTCGAGTCGTACATACATGTTTACTAAGTTATTTTATTCAGAATATTTTTCTATTGGGATTCATATAAACTAAAACTCAGAATATTTTTCTATTGGGATTCATATAAACTAAAACGTCATTGGGTGATGCATACATGATAATACTGTGTGAGGAAGCTTTGTCAAATTATTCTTAAAGGTGTATCGTGCTGTTAAGTGTAAGCTTGTGGAGTTTGTATCGAGGAAAATGTGGTATATTGTGACATGTATTTAGCTCTTAGTTGGTGATATGCCGAAAAAGTAATAAGACATAGTTGGTAATAGGTTGGATGTACATCTGCAATGAGGTACTCTATTTTGTTCTAAAATTATTGTTGATCGTGACTGGGTCACGGGTAAATTATAAAAAAAGATTGAATCTTTTTAGTGTTTGGTTTATAAAATATGTATGTTTTGTGTTTTGGATTATAAAACACATATGTTTTGCAAATATTTGTTGGGATTAGTATAAAAAAACATGTATGTTTTGTGTTTGGATTATAAAACATATATGTTTTGCAAAGATACATATATGTTTACGTATAAAACATATATGTTTTCTGTTTTGGATTATAAAACATATATGTTTTGTGTTTATTATTTAAAAACATGTTTACACCATTAGTTTAATATACACAAGATTGTGCATATAGGTTATGCTAGTTGTTGTGATTAATTTTTGTTTCTTATTTGTTTGTGGTTTAATTGTTTTCGTGCATGTTTGTTTCAGATTGATTGATGAAGATGATGATATCATTTAAGACCGGGATGTGGATGAACACGAATATACATGAAGATAATTTGCGACTTTTGGAGATATATGATTATTGCATGTGTTTTTGTACTTGTAATCAAGTGAAATGTAACATTTAAGTCTATCAATATTGTTTTTCTTTTATGATGATTTATGTTCTTTAATTTGTGTTTCAAACTTTCAAAGAAAATAATGATCATAAATAAAAGTGTTAGCTAAAAAAACATGTATGCACCTTCACTATTTGGAAAAAAAACATGTATGCATTTTAACTAATTGAAAACATGTATGCACCTTGGCTATTTGGCAAAAAAAAACATGTATGCACCTTTGCCTATTTAAAAAAAAATATAAATAAAAAATAAAAACCGAATTTTAAAATTTATAAAAAATGAGAATTATAAAAAAACAAAAATAATATGAAAATGTCTTTTACTATTATACCCTTTTGAATTAAATTAAAATAACAAAATGCTATGGAGCATTAAATGATGTACAATGTGTATTATTAGTTGTAAAAAGATGGTTCTCGCAGTTCCCGCACTTAAGAGGGTTCTGAAAATAAAACCCCCCTATATATATATATATATATATATATATATATATATATATATAATATATATATATATATATATATATATATATATATATATATATATATATCTACATAATATATATAACAGGATGCGTATGACGTCATCAAATGCAGGATTGATGAATAAGCGCTGGATTGATGAGTAATCATGCTCTTATTCCACCTAAGCATGCCACCTAAGCAATGTTTGACCAAATTAATTCAGATGTTGACCTTTAATTACGAAATTTTAAAAAATGACACTAGAGGATTCGAACTTGGGTGAATTTAAGGTGTTGGTAACATCAACAAAGTTGATTACCACTAGACCAACACATTTTTTTGATTATATCTTGCAAGCCCAAATCTATAAACCTTAGCAACCAAATAATTATATGAGATAAGTAAGGAGAATCCCTACAACTTAGCAAACCCTAAAAGCATATACGTAAAAAAAAAAAAAAAAAAAAAAAAAAAAAAAAAAAAAAAAAAAAAAATCTGCCCCTTCATTCATAATATACTTTCTCTCAAAAACATTAATATCTTTTTTTCTTTTTCCTCACAATCTCTTCTAATGTTATTTTTGTGTTTTCTTCATCACAGGTTTGCAAAACAAACCTACTAAATCATTCACAAAAGCCTAAATGGTGTTCTAGATCATTCACAAAAAACACAGAAAAAAAGGCGATCCAAAAACAAAGCTACTAAACCGGTATGTTTTTCTTTTTAATTTTTATAGTTTAAAACACGATTTTTGTTTTTTCTCTCATTTGATTTTCCAGGGCTTCATCATCTGTATCCATTATGAAGAAATCATCCATCATGATTATTTTGTGAAGGTATTTAAATCATTTAACTACTCATTGTTCTTGGGTACCCCTCTTCTTATTTGGATTATTGTTATATATTTGTTTCATTAGTACTGCTGGCTCAAGAAATTTAATACTGTTAGCTTTATCGGATATATTGTTAGTACTGCCAGCTTTGTGATCTCAAATGACACACATGTAATGGGGCATGTTTTTCTTTTTAATTTTTATATAATCTTTTAAAACACGATTTATAGGCGTCGTTTGGAGGAGATTGAGTCTGAATTGAGTCATTCCAGAGATGGAAAGGAAAACAAAAACAGAAATATAATTGTTTCATCATCAATGGAAGGAAATAGTTTTGCGCATAGTATTGTAAGTGCGACATGAATGTTTCAATCATGGAGAACCTGATTCATTTTGCGCTAAGATTACTTATCTATTTTTTTATTTTTTAAGGTGCACTTAGTAATTTGACTTGCTATGCATGATTGTTTTATCTCAGATTAGTGTGGCTCATGCACCTGCAAATACACAATTTGTTAGTTTAACAAATAATGGATCCAGTCTAGCAGGAACCAATGACCATCAACGAGCTGGACAGATTATCCATTACATATTATTTTTTCTATCAGCATGCTTTATTTTTCTGATCATGATTTACATATCATCTGTTTTCAGGGCAGTATGTGTCTGTTCCAAAGAAAAGTGCACTAAAGATAGGCCAGTCTTCAGCATTTTTAACATATGTCAAATCGGTGGTACCAACGGTTTCTGTATCTGTTGCAGAAGAAATCAACAACTTCGACTTTTACTATATGTCAACTAAAGAACAACTTACGTGGTGATAGTGGACTTTCCAACTATCACCTTTTGGTCAGACTGATTTCACAAATTCTGAGGCATGTGTGTTTAGACTCAAGGACATTTAACTCGCAACCTCAAGCACATCCTTCTCAAGCAGAATGACATTTATGGAGCATACATTCCTATTCTGTGTCGTTGGACAGTTCTTCCACACTCCCTTTATACCTCAGAATGCCTAGCAAATGACCTCAAGACGGAAGAGTTGAGAATAATTCTCATCCTAATTCGCAGTCTATAACAATTCAATTCCACTGCCTTATACCTTCAGGAGCAATAATCAGTTATATGTCACCATCATCACCATCACATCACCATCATATTACCCGCATTATCCTCTCCACATGCTGGGATGACGTCATCCTTATACTCAAGTTAATCTTCATACAACCAGGCCAGATGCCCCACCCATGGTCTGCGTATGGAAGTACATTATCAAATGATGAAAAAAGTCAAACAGTTGGCCGTAGAGAAGCAGCATTGCTCAATTTCAGGCAAAAGAGGAAAGAACGTTGCTTTGACAAGAAAATTCGGTATGTTAATAGGAAGAAGTTAGCTGAGAGACGACCTCGTGTAAGAGGACAATTTGTTAGGAAGGTTAATGGAATAGATGTGGATCTTAACGGGCACCCTACTAATGATTTTGATGATGAGGATGAAGATGAGGAAGAAGACTAAACAGTCCGACGTTATTCTCCTGAATGACTCCGTAGTTTTTGTGAATGACAAAAATAATTCAAAATGAGGGTTAACCCTTCTAAGTGGTGAAGCTTGAGCTAATTGTTCACTGTGCTTTGGAGCAAATGAAAAATTCTGTGGTGGGCATGATTGATGTGGAGTTGCAGTCGCATAGAGCTGTTTTAGAAAGCATTGTCCATATATATGTCAGCTCCTGGAAAGTGCCCCCCTTGCAATTTTGTTTTAACTGTGCTGTTAAAAAGGAAGTATCATTCAGTTCCAGTTAGCAAGAAAAGCAGTTACAATGATAAGTTGCACGAAATGTATGACAGTTGGGTAATTGCTAACTGACTATGCTCTCGAACAGCTCTTTTTTCCAGACAGTCTTTCTGTATCTTACTGCACTAATATTATCTTTACATATCATTCTTCACTTTTGATATCGATAAATTTTTGTTTTTAAGATACTTTTTTGTGGTTGTATAGTGTCGAGAACTCAGAATATTTGTCTGCTCTGCTAAGGGAAAGCATGATTCCTCACAATGTCCTCAATGCAAGACCAAAGGTTAAATTAAAGAAGAATTTGCAAGGAGTTGTGGAGTGGATGCAACGTTGGCCAAAGTTAGATCTGTTAGAGGTCTGAAATAAAAAAACCAAATCGATTTAATGTTAACTAAACATGTCGGAATTACTACCTCCTATCTTTCAGCTATGGTTCACCTCTTAATCTAAATATGTGAAGTATCAGTAGCAAGTGATTTAGTCTTTTATACCGGATTTCTAAGTCGGTTATTAGATGTCTCTAACCACACATTGAATTTCGTATATTTTTTCTCATTTTAGTCCTGATAAAAAAAATCTAACATTTCTACTATTATTAATTATTTAGTAAATAAAACCACTCTTTTATGCAGCATGAAGCAAGGCAAACAAGTAGCAACGGTAGGGGCAGAGGCTGTGGTAGAGGAAGAGGCAAAGGTCGTGGCAGAGCATCAGCCGAACGCGAGCCTCCCCAAATGGAAGTAAACCTAGAACCGTGCGCACCATCGGTTCAACCTATAATCAACCATGGGATGAACCCACAGAGGTCAGTTGATCCCAATCTTGACTCACCCAAGACCTTGAAAGTTGAAGTGGCTGGCAGTGATGGTGGTCAGCACTTTGATCTAAATGCTGGGATTGATGAAAACACTAACAAAATGGTTACCTTTACGAATCATAGTTCAAGTTCTTTTCTTTGAGCAGTTACAACTTATAACCTTCCAAGTAACCCTTTGACATTATTTGACATTATTTGTAAAAAATCTTCTTCCAACTTAAACAACATTTGACATTATTTCACGAGAAGTTTTAAACAGGACTATGGTGGGATGTACCGTGCTATATTGACAGTCAAGTCACGAGAAGTTAGGGGTCATAGGAATGGTGGTTAGAGAAATAAGGTTGACTGCAGCTGATGCCGAGGATTTAAAGACACTAAGAATGGTGGCTGGAGCTATTGCCAATCTATGTGCAAATGGTAAATAAGTGTTTTTCAACTCCCTTTGTTGGTTTACGTGATAATGACATACTGCTACTATATATGTGACTCTGATTACTCTGTTCTATTACTTGCTCTATTCTGATCAAACAGGTTCATTTCAATAGACAAATCTATTTACTTTGGCACATTAGTTGCATTTAATTTAAACTAACTTTGAGATTAGATATTTGTATATTAGATACGCTATCATAATAGAAGTCGTAACTTATGTTTTTTTTGCGAGTTTAATTTTATGTGGTTTAAAAAAAGATTTATTAGCTCTAAGAGGGTGGTGCGTAGGTGAAAAGGACGAAGGTGAAAAGGGAACATTTAGGGGTAGGAGGGTGGTGTGTACGATTAAAAGGCAAAGGATAGCGAAGAAAAAGAAAGTTGAAAAAGAGGGCGAGGAGAAGACTGAAACTAAGAGGGTGGTGGGTAAGGTGAAAGGGAAAGTTTATAATGAGGGCGAGGAAAATAATGAAAGTAGGAGGGTGGTGCCTATGGATAAATGAAAGTTTCTTATACAAATTTGCTAATCCAAATAGACATTAAAATATGAGAATGAATCAGTTTGTTGATATAAAGTAATTTTTATACATGTAAAATGGGTGTTTCCCATCTTTGACACCTGTCACGATGGTGGCTAAGTTGATTGATTGTTACTTGGAAGAAGTTGCACCAGATGTTAATTTAAAGCTTGGGAAGTTTGTGTCTTGCTGAGGCTGTTCTTGAGTATGCTAGACCGTTGGATGATGGTTATATCGCGCAATTGACATTTATTTGAAGGTAACAAATTATACTCATTATCTGTGGCTAACGGGTGACTTTTTGGAACATGTTAAAACAGGGAAGGACGGGTGGATTGATTTGAACCAATACTATTTTTTGTCGGTAAATTGTAAATTGTTTTTTTTCCTGATATTTAGTGCGTTAAATACAAATTACAAGTCATTTTTATTCAACTTATAACCTCTATAGCTTGCTATTTTTTGGTCTCAGACAATCTTAGAGGCTCAAGACAGTTAAGAAGCAATTTAGGTGCATCACAGGAGGGTGACTGGAACACGGCCGTGAGAGAAAACCAAATTTTGAAATTAGGTATGGATAATGATAAATGTGAGCAGAATTGTAAACTGGACAACTGGTATTATAGGACTATAGGCATGGTGAGGGCATAACTGTGCTACGTCGAGCACCTAATTTAAATGTTGATTCTGTTTGTTGGGGGCGTTTGGGATTGTGTTTTATAAAGAGCCTGTGTCAATCTATTTTTTCAGTACTATTTGATGTGTCCCCAAATAAAGCAATTCTACATATGGCGAGCACAGTAGCTCTTGGTGCTCAATCAACCGTTTCAGGCTTATAAGGTTGCTTACATATTAAAGTGGCCCAATTAAAAGTTGCAAACTGTTTATAAGTATATCTATAAACATGTGTTTTCAAATAAATAGAAGAAAGTAAGAAACATATGTGGCTTTGTTTTCATAAAATTGCTACATTTAAATATAATGTTGTAGGAGGTTTTAAGTGTTAGAATATATTAATTTATGACATATATACTTTTCAACACACAAATATCCTCAAAATTAAAAACTAATACACCAAACCGTTTTCAAAAGTTATTAGGATACAAAAGTGTATTTTCATAAAAAAAAATATATGTATATATCGATTGCTCAACTATCTCAGTTAGCGTGAAGTATTAGTATTTCTTATTTCATATTAAAGACACGTTGGTATCGATTGTTAGAAGTCATTCATGTTTAAGTTAGATACACTTATGTGCTTCCCGCGTGAAAGAAAACAAAATGTTTCATATTCGTGCGAATAATAAAGGAGGAAATAGTGACGATAAAAAACAACCAAACGAAAATATAACATTTTTTTTTTCTAATCATACATAAGTGGCTATGTTTTATTGTGTTTCATATAACAAAATTGAAACATAATTTAAAATTGACAAACACCACCCAATCTATAATTAAAAGTCATATAACATTTTAATTTAAAATTACAAGTCATGCCCTCCAGTCTAAAATTACAAGTCATGCCCGCCCATGGGGCGGGCTTTGAAGTCTAGTTAATATATATATATATATATATATATATATATATATATATATATATATATATATATATATATATACATATCCTCTCATAACCTAGATATGTCATTTGTTGATTATCTAGTACTAAAAGAAATTGTTCGTCCTCGAACCTTTTCTTTCCCCTTTGCCTCTTTTGGACTATAACGTTCAACATGAAAATCTTCTATGTCCTCTCACGCAAAACTCATGGTGATGAAGAGAAGTGAGTTGAGTGGATCAACATAGAGGTCGGAGCCGAACCTTCGAACAAGAAAACTATGTAACAAACTCCCATCGTCGTCAGCACCCATCTCCGTCCTTTCCTCATTATCCCTCAACATCATTCAACATCCCACCTTAACATATATTATATATATATATATATATATATATATATATATATATATATATATATATATATATATATATATATATATATATATATATACACACACATACACATTCTCTTTTCATTTCTTAAATCCACCTTTGTCAGCTTGACGTCTTGATTATTTTATCCAAAATTCTCAAGATATATTTTGTTAACGAAATGTTAATAAAATGCGCCAAGTATTCCCTCTTCGTGCTAATAAAACCTAACGTATTTTTGATATATAATAAATCTATCTATATACATAAAAATATTTTGCTGTCAGAAATATAATTCGACAAAGTCCATTTTTTAGGCCGGCGGCCCCCTTAATTTTAAGGGGACCGGCTTGAAAACGGGGGCGACCCCCTTAATAATTAAGGGGACCGGCCTACTGTTACTTCCAAAAACGTTTTTCCTTCAAAAATCTTTGCCAAACACCCCATTTTTCAAACACACCTCTCACTCCCTCTGCTGTGAACGAGCTGCAACCCAAAACCACTCACCAAATCACCATTTTCGGCTAATTTCGCAAGGGGCAAACACCTATATTTCGATTAGCAACACATTTTGTAAGCTTTCCAATACATATTTCATCTAATTTCATCCAATTTTGAGTCTAATCATAATGAGGTCTTTTACTTAATTTTTCAAAATCTAAATTTTTGTTGAAATTGAGTCTAGGAATGTTATAATCAAATGCTCCCCATAGGATTAGAATGCTTAATCAACCTAGAAATTAAGTAATTAGACACCCTCATGTCAAAACTTTGAAAAACCAAACACTCATATTCAAAACTTGTTATACATTGTTGAATTATGCCATAAACACTTGTTAAAACTAATCACATTGCTACATCATAACTTCTTAATACTAAAAATATATTTTTCGAATCATAAAAATGTTTTTGTTAAATATAAGAGAGTGTTTGGATTAGGAGCTAGAGTCATCGAAATTTAATCAAAATTAAGTTCACAACTACTTGTCAAGTTTATAAACACGCAATTAGTTGTTTTGAGTGATCAAGATACATAATTCATATGTATATTGAAATTTTAGTAGTTATTTTTTATAATTAAGGGAGCTTTTGGCATAACATTTTGAAAGAAATTTTTGAGTCAAAATCCAAGTTTTCACCTTTTTCAATAAGTTACTTACATTAAACACTCGTAAGAAATAGCTAGATATACAATCTAATGTTTGTCTAGCCACATTTCAAAGTAGCTTATGACGTAAAAAGGAGCGTTTGGATATTTTTGATTTCTTATCATAATATCCATGTGACTATTCTTTAACATCATAAAATACATTTTAAGCGAGTTAAAAATTAAAACTAAGGAACATTGTAAACTACTTCTTAGGATTAAAGTTTTAGAGTCGAAGTATGTTTACGTTCCACATAAGTAGCATATATAATATATGCATGTCATTTTCTTATTTTTGTTTGTGTGTTGCTTTCTTGTATAGGTGAAAATGCCTAAAGCTACAGTCGGTGATCTCTCCAAAACCAAGGCCTACATTCCAAAAGTCTCCGAAACTCCCGGCATATCTCCTTCTATTGCATACTTCTATCAGCCCATCGAAAATAGAAACATTCACGAAGGTAGAGTTGTCGATCCATCTTTCTATCAATCCGACCAAATCGAGCGAATGTTCTCAAATGTTCGTCTCGATTGTCTCTTCAAAATTAATGAGCCAATCATTCCTCGCTTCGTTCTAGACTTCTATAGCCAAGTGACGGTGCAAACCGATCCATATGGCTATATTCTTATTTCCTTTATGATCCAAAATGAATTTATCACTCTCAATCTAGCTCAGTTTGGTCAAATTCTCCAAATTCCTTACAACGGTCAAGCCGTTTTCTCAAATGAATGGGATCTCTCATCTCTTAAGAAAAATCGGCCTCAGAATGGTCCGTACTATTCTAATATTCCTTCTCCTGACGAGATTCGTGGACTTCTCGAGCTAGAACGTGGTACGACTAGCCGAATAATCAAGTCAAAAAATGTTGAAATCCATGCAAACCAAATCATCCTTAAAGAGCTAAGCCCCGACATGAAGAGTTGGGAAGAACTCATTCGTGAGAATGCGTTTGGTACCGGTGGTCACCGTGATCATCTCACGGCGAGCATTGCTCACATGTTGTATTGTATTGTGGCAGAAGAACAATACAATTTGGCTTACCTCTTTGCCTATCGTATCATGTCAGCCAAAAACACCCCCAATGCCAACCTTCCTTATGGCATGTTCCTCACCCGTCTCTATCGTTATGTCATGGAAAATTTCCCTCATCTCGAAAGTGATGTTTACCTATTCGTTCATCCCAAGCTTGGGAAGTTTGTGTCCTACGCCCTCTCTCTCGTAGCCAACTTGGTCGATCTCGTAATGACAAGGGAAAATCTAGACGCCCTAATCTCTACGCACCTCGTAGTTCTACATGTCATCGGGGAGATAATGATGAGGAGGAGGAAGGCACCTCACGTGTCAATACTCAATCTCCCACGAGGTTCGTGGACAATCTCCCGGAACTTAACTATTCCGATTATCAAGTTCCTCGTCCTTCCGAACAAACCGAACAAATCCTATTTGAACGACAAACCGCATTACTTAACACAACTCAACATATGCATGAACAAGTTAGAGGTGGTTTCAAGTCGATAGGGAAAGCTTTCAAGAATATTTTCGGAAAGAAGAAGAGATGAGATGTGGAAGTTGGCTTATTAGAACAATATTGTGTTTAGACATTTTATTTTGTATTTGAGAATTATTTATTTCATGCATGTTATAGAAACGTTAGTATCTATTTTCTTGATTAGAACTTGAATGCTATGCTTAAATTAATATGCTTGCTAATGATTAATAACATGCTTATTCTATAATATGATTATTTTTAGCCTAAATGTATACATGCTTATTTAAATATGTTTATGCTATTATTTAATCATTCTTCATGTACATGATTCAAATGAAGCTTGCTGCAAATACACCCTAACAATGACCCTTTTCTGGTAATTTTTCAAATTTGGTCGCCTGGGAAAACAGCAGATGGGCGGCCCCCTTAATTCCCTAGGCGGTCCCCTTAATTTTAAGAGGGCCGGCCAGCAATTAAGGGGACCGGCCATCTGGGCAGTGAAATTCACTGTTTCCTTTTGCATCATGTGACCCCTTTTATCTAGCCCCAGCTACCATTTCTCTAAATGGACGAACTGGTATTGGAATCTTACAACAAAACCTCAAAAATTAACCTAAACCAACCACATTTTCATATTATAAATTCCCTCCAAACAATCACCTCTCATTCCATCATCCTTCATCATCCCAAATCACCATGTTATCACCTAAATCCTCCATCTCTAAGACTTCAAGGAAGCAAAGACTTGTCATCATACCACCAAAAAAACTCTTTATTGACTTAACCCAAGATGACACCAAAACTCCATCACCACCACCTCAAAGTTCATCCCCAAGTGCTCCAAATGCACCATCATAAACACCCTCTACCCATGGAGCATCATCTTCCTCCATACCATCCACTTCATCCATCAATGACTACATCAACACTCACCTAACATCATCACCAAGAGCATCATCACCAACATCCACTCAAGAACCTCCATCCACCCAACTTGCCATTTCCTTATCACCCATCACACCTCTTGATGCTCACTTCTCACCATCACCAATCCCACAACCATTCTTTCCCATACCTTGGGCATTGCTTGAAGCCCATGGTGACAATTGTCTTTGTTGCATCCATAACCGGACCATAATCTTTGGTCTTAGAGTTGTTTTGTTTGAATGTTTGCATGCCTTATGTTGTAATCTACTTGGTTGTGTATTTATACACAACACTTTTATTAAATGAATGTTCTTATTCTATATGCTTGCTTATTGTTGTTACATATACTTGTGCTTCTAACATTTTTCTTGCAAGCGTTCCATAGCTCGTTTCCTTGGTGCCCCCAAACGAGGGGGAGTACACATCAAGGGGGAGTTCTCATACGACACTTTTACACTTAAAACTTGTCGGTTAAACCTTTTTGATTCTACAAAAAGGGGGAGAAATAGATGTAAACTCACTAAATACTTGTCTAAAAACTAATTTTTAGATTTAATGAGTTTAGATTTTGTAATCATCAAAAAGGGGGAGATTGTTGATATAAATAATGCCTAAACATGTTATTAATATTTTTCGATATCTCTACGTTTTGATAATCACAAAATGTTAAATCATTAATCGGAAAATTATGACGTAAACAAGTATTTAGTTGTAAATATCTATTTCTACAACTCAAATCACTTAAGGTATGAATGAACTAATGCGTAATGCATTATATGATCAAAGAATCATTTTCTTAAACACTAGATTTTTTATAAAATGTCAAAAACATTTTATATCTTTTAGAAAATCATTTTTGGTAATAAATAAAAAGGTTTAATTCATTATAAATTTATGAATTCAAATTTTTAACCAAAATTAGTAAAAATGTTCCAGAAAAACCTTCCCCACAAAAAGACAAAACTGGGCAACGGATGGCTTGGGCGGCCCCCTTAATTTTGCTAGGCGGCCCCCTTAAAATTAAGGGGACCGCCCCCCTATTTAAGGGGGCCGGCCACGCTCCAGTAGCTCCCAGCTGTCCAATTTTTCTGCCTATAAATACCAGCCTTCCCCTGGATTTTTACTCACCTTTTGCACCCAAAACCTTTTGTTTTAAATCATGTAAATCCTTTCTAAAAACCCTTTGATCATATTCTCTTAAGCGTTGGTTTCCAAGTGATCCAAGCTTTCACCATCAAAGTGCAAAAGAAGAATACTCCTTCAACTAGAGAAGAAGTATTATAGCTTAACTCATATCATCATTGTTGTTGTGTAAAGTATTGTATAGTTGTGATAAGTAGATCTAAGTGTACGTAACTAGTTGTGTTGTAAAGAAGTAGTGTAGAAGTAGTTGTGAAGTAGTCGTGGAGAAGAAGTCGTGAAGAAGTCATGAAGCCGTCGTGAAGTCATCATGAAGCAGTCGTGATTAAGTTGTGTAGAAGTTGTGTACAAGTCGTGAGATTGGTTCTAGCTACGATTAAAACTCGACATCTAGGTTTTTGTCGTTAAACCGGTGTAAGCTAAAGTTGTATAAGGTTTCTCCGCCATAAGGGAGTTTGTTGACATAGTGAAGAAAACTCTCGAGTAGGTGACTCGAGGAGTGGAGTAGGGCAAGGAAGGTGTCCTTGTAGCCGAACCACTATAAATCTCCGTGTTGTGGTTTGATCTTTCCATCTCTATCTTTCATTTCATTATATTTACTTTACTTGCATTGCTTATCTATATTTGTTTATATTTGTTTATATTTGTTCATATTGATCAAGAGTTGAATTCACATAAGATAGAATCAAAGTTTTAAAAAGTAAACAAAAGTTTTCATAAATTAAAAAGACGTAAAACTATTCAACCCCCCTTCTAGTTTTCCACACTCGTATCAACATTCCCTGCATCCTGCTCTGGCGTCTGCCTAAGCCAATAGCCCTAAAATCCAAATTCCTAAGCTCTCTACCATGCAACCTCTCCAAAGCATCCAACCTAGCTCTCAATCCAATCATCACCCGCCGATCAGAGTACATCTCCTCAAATAACACACAAGCAGCCCTATCAACAGTCCCAATCCTCCTCTCCACACTCTGAATACGATCAGACTGCTCCAACCTCCCGATCTGGTCTGAGTGTACATCAAGTAAACTAACCTGATTCGCCAGCTGAATCCATATCTGCTCTATCTCAGTGGGTTCCTCGAGCTCTGCAAGTGGAGAA
Source organism: Artemisia tridentata subsp. tridentata (assembly GCA_021014915.2). NCBI lineage: Eukaryota > Viridiplantae > Streptophyta > Magnoliopsida > Asterales > Asteraceae > Artemisia > Artemisia tridentata. The sequence continues at coordinate 224,647,537 of CP139506.1, read as the reverse complement.
ACCACTGGTGATGGAAGTGGAGTAGGCATCGGAGATGGGCTAGCAGCACGTACACCCATACTGACATCACAAGCAATATCCATCCACTGACTGTCACTCACATCCTGAATCTGGGCATCCCTGGAACTCTGTCCAACCTCAAATATACCCTGAACATCCTCCATGATGCCCTTACCATCCCACGGCATCATAACCTGATCCAGATCCATAAGTGCATCTCTGTCCCTGCCATCATCTGCACAAATAGGAGTGTGCTCAGTAGGTGCTGTCACAGCTGGAGTAGGCTCATCCTGAACCTGCTCTGGATCCTCATCCTCCTCTGAGTAAGTCTCAACCGATCTACTAAGTCTCTGGCTAGGTGGGGAATGGTCTGGAGATGATATGGGTGACTGAGATGGTGATTTAGTAGGGGTACTCATGTAGCTATAGCGGGTCCTACTGAGGGATGAAGATAACACAGATGATAACTGGAGGTGACGTCCACGGACTCGCTTATACGAGACCCGACGTCTGATAGGTGGGGTATCCTGAACATGCTGGGTGAAAGTGAATAACTGGGCTAGGGATGAGCGGTGTGCTGTGGTGTATCGGGGTAAATATGGTGAGGTAGACACTGTAGTGGTGTGTACATGCTGAGCTGGAATGGGTGGCTGAGCAGCGGCTCGGACAACCTCCATCAACGGGTCATCCGCAAATGGAACTGGCTGTCGCATCGGAGAAGTGTGTCCAGCAGCAACTACCTCGCTATGTGTACCGAAAGGGAGAGACATAGTCTGTGACAAATATGGTGCGACACGTGTAAGTATATAGAAAATACTTATATCATATATGCTTAATAAAATACTCAAATAGCATATCATAACACTTAATCAAATAAAGCAAATAATGCTCAAATCATAGCAAGCTAAACTGGCAGGCATAAGGAAAAGTTTTTCATAAATCGGTTATAGTTTAAGGTTTTTATAAACCTAGTTCTCTATAACCTGGCTCTGATACCAATCTGTAACACCCCCAAAATCATAATATTGCGGAAGCATACACTTTGGGTGCTACTAAATCGATAATCACAACTCAAGATATAGAGAACGGATTGAAAATCCGTTTTAAAATATATTACATGTTAAAAGTCATGTTGTCTTACATAAAATCCATTTCAAATAAAAATGTAGCCCATTAAACAAAGCGGTCTAAATTTCAGAGTTAACGCAATACTAAAAACATTTCCAACAATTATTATGACCATCGCCATGCCATGCCTTCAGTAAACACACCTCAGTTTTCTGAGAAAAACATGCTAAAAGTCAGCTAACGCTGGTGAGTTCATAGGTTTAAAGTAAATAACACATATGGACCATAGCAATATTCAGCAAACAATTCAGCAATAACACATTATCCTACTATGCAAACACTAAGCCTCATCTAACCGAACTAGACATCGCAGCATGCCAAGTTGGCATTAGCTAGAAAGGGGTGCCCGCGAGTGTTAATCCCCAGATAATCGGCCTAAATTCATATTGTATACGTTCTCATTGACTATGCTGAGCCAATCGAACGGGGGTGTCATCCCCAATAGATCTATTTATAACACACGGTTTCCTAGACAGGAATTGACGGTTGATAATAGTGGGCGCAATGGGATTCAGCTAAACTTAGGTTTCTGCATACAAGTGTGTATAAAAACAAAATCCATTTTTGGTCCATGAAAACAGTTTTGCATGTTTCACACCCCAAACTTATAAATCAAATCGTATAAAAATATGGGGCTATAAACTCACCTTAAAAACAACAACAATCTGCTAATCAACAAAATAGTGCAACCGCTCCGACACGCAACCTAAATCAGTACGGTAAGTCTTAGCGAAATATTCGTGTCTTATATGTCTTTAATTTATTTGAAAAGTTTACTCGTGAATAGTGCTCGGGTATTTCTTGCTTGCTGTGTGGTAAAGTATATTTCAAAAGGATTTATCGTATAGAACTCTTGGTGGTGGCTCATGGTAAAGTGTACGGTGGGAACACGTGTGACGGAACATCCATACTAGTATTCATTGTTAAATTTCGCAAGTAATATATATATATATATATATATAATAATATATATATATATATATATATATATATATATATATATATATATATATATATATATGTATATACTTTGTCTCCTCGGAAGAAGAATAGCCCCGCTCTCTAGCCGACTGATCCCGTTGATCAAATTGGAGCATAGCCATGTCTGATGAAAGAGCCACCTGCTGACCTGGTGTTGACGAACAAGTTCCGGAAGGAGCCCTTTCCCAGAGAATCTTTAAGGATAAGGATTAGCCCATGTTTAGGGAATTGGGTTTGTTTTGTTCCTGATCACTGCCCTAAAAGAAAACTTTCGTTCAGTGACATCACAAGGGTTGGTTTGAACGCTTTGGGCAATTGGTAGGTGTCATCCATCATCCGCGCGAAAAGGGAGATAGGTGTGATAGGAGGGCACGGTTAAACAGGTAAACGAAGGCTCTCTCTCTCGCTCTGTGGTCTTGTGTGAACTCCTTTCCGCCCATTATTGATCTTCACTCTAAGTGAGCAAGTCACGGCAGGAGAGCGATGAGTCCGTTCCCTCACTCCCACTAAAAGAAAACTCAATGCAAAACCGCTCGGGACCCATCCTCCAATGGGGCCCTTCTCTCAATTGTCGATCCTAACAGGGAGCTATATTTCTTTTTGTCTCCATTCTGATTGATTCGCTTCTTCCTTCGCGCAAGCCTTTGGTTCGCCCCTTGTTGTGTTGCATTTTCTGCCCATTTCCATCAGCCGGCCGGTGGGAGCGAGAAGTTTGGGATATGTTTGGTGTTTCTTCCATCAATCATCCAGATCTATGCCGTATATCAAAGCGAAGGCTCTCTCTCTCGCTCTGTGGTCTTGTGTGAACTCTTTTCCGCCCATTATTGATCTTCACTCTAAGTGAGCAGGTCAAAGCTATATATATATATATATATATATATATATATATATATATATATATATATATATATATATATATATATATATATATATATATTAGGTTAAGTTGAATAATTATGTATTTAATTAATTAAGGTTATAATTAATTAAATAGGTTTTGAGAAATAAATAAAATAATAGTGTTAGTGGAGAAATATTATATTATTAATATTATTTATTATTTATAATATAATTTTGATTATAAGAAATTTAGAAAAATTGTTAAGTATTTAGAGAAACTTAGACAAGTTAAGTATTTTTATCAAAAATACTCTAAGTGTTGGAATTTTAGAAAATTTGGGCATGACCCATTTGTTTATTCAATCGTTTCCATTTTTCTCATGTGTTACAATTTCTCAAATAATTCGCGTTGTTAATTATATGTGCAAAATTGGTTCGTAATATATATTGGTCGTTGTAAGTATTTTTATCGTTATAATTATCGTTATCGTCACGTTTAATTATTAATAATAGATTTCGATACAAAGTCAATATTTAGTCAATATGCTTTCAAAAGTCAACATTTATAAGGATTTGGTCAAAATTTCATTTTTCACCCTTTAGGAGACTAACGCGTCTCAAAACAAGTCCAAACTAGTTTTAGTTATATATATCGTATCGTTAAGTAATATTATTCATAGTGAGTCGAAAAATATTTCAAAAGTCATTTTTTTTGTCATCCGACATACAAATTGGGCCGAAATTTATTAAATGAGCCCAATAGTTCATATTTAGTCCGAAACCATTTAGCCTTTTTAATATACGACATATCTATCGTTAGTTTGCTAAAAATAATTTTAACACATTCGTCACCACATTTGGTCAAAAGAAGTCAACTGTGATGAGTTGGGTTGGGCTTGGCCCAACTGACACCGAAAGCCCATAAGCTCAAAATTATAAATTTTAGTCCAAGGCCCTTTTTAGTTAAATTATATATATATCGTCGCGTTTCTAAAAATCATTTAACACGTTCGTTAATCCGTTTGGTCAAAAAGTCCACGCATAACCTTTTTAGCCCAAAATATATTTTTAGCCCATTATTCTAAATTAGTAATGTTAATTACGTAACAAATTTTAATTATATCAATTAAGCTCTTATAAATAAGCTATTAAGTCAAAAAGTCAAACATGACCAAATTTAATTAGGGCAAAATATACAAGTAGCCCGGTCTATTAAAGTGTTGGGCTTTTTTAGCCCCAAAAAAGTCGCTTTATCAAAATAGCCCAAGAAATAAGCGACTTTCAAAAAGTCGCTTAAAGCGATATTTTTGTCAATTAAGCGACTTACTATTTGTGTCTTTTTGCAGCCAAAAAGTTACTTTTTTAAGCGACTTTTGCTAGATTTTAAGCGACTTTTTGACTTTTTAAGCGACTTTTCGGTAGGGGCCAAAAAGTACACGCCACATGTCACTCCCACATTTGGTCGCTTATTTCTTGGGCTATTTTAATAAAGTGACTTTTTTGGGGCTAAAAAAGCCCAACACCTTAAGCGATCGGGCTATTTGTAGAATTGGCCCATTTAATTATGTTCGACCCATATAGCAATATACGACCCATTATCACATTTTTTTTATACGCTACACTTAATTAGTTATGGCTTATTCAATAAGCTATTCAAAATAAAATTTTAAGCATTAATTCCACCATTTCACCACTTGAGCCAAAATTTTATTTTTTTCAAAACCCCAATAGTTTTGTAATTTATTTCTAGCCGATTCATATATATGTCCACAAAAGTGTATATATTGCCTTAATCTCGCGTAATTAACATTAATCGTATCTGTATCATCAAACTAGCACTATATACATCAAGATTTACCACACAAGCATGAAATACTCTAATTTGTTCAAAAACTTTATCTAGGTCGAGCACTATATATCATATATCAAGCCCTAGCTTTTTCCATTTTAACAAAACGTACACATTTAACAATTTTTAACATCATTAGACATCAAATGTACATGAATTTAACAATATTAGAAAAGTTGTGATGATTCCTTACAATGGTTTAGTGTTAACGTGGGGTAGAAAGGACCAAGAACAACCCAAACTTCACCAAATTTACCCAAATCACGTTCCAATTAACCCGAAGCTCTTGAATATACACTCTAATTTACTTGAACTTCAAAGAAAAGTGATGGATCTTAGGAATTTAGTTTGAGCCATGAGTTTTGCATGAAGAAAATGATCTAGGAAGTTGGGTGAGTGTAATATGGATAAACTAGTTTGTTTGTGTTATATTTAGAGTAAGTATGTAATATATATAAGATTAAATACAAGTTAGTGGAAGGATTTTGTCACCTTATGGGGGAGTAATACTTGGGGCCGGATATGGACAAGTAATAGGGGGAGGGAAAATATTTTTACCTCTCGTTGGTGTATCGTGTGTCGGTTTGAGCTTAAACGTGACCGTAAAGTCCCGGTTCGACTTTTTGGACACGTATACATAAAATAAAGTTTTTATCCACCTTTTTGTTAGAAATGTAATAAAATATTATTACTGACTCCAAAATAAATTTATTTGACTGCTACCATGTGTACTGTGCTGTCGGTACGCGTGTGCGGTTGCTTTTCAGAAAAATGTAAGAAAGCTCTCATTTAATTACGAAACTTGTCAGTAACTATCAGAAATAGAATAATTTATGCTTACTGACAAAAATATACTTTTTTCTGCAGTGACTGTAAGCTACATTATGCGGGTCAGCTCCTAAAAATTCTCAAAAATACTCAGAAACATGCAAATGCGCATAGAAATGTTCAGCTTAAAAATAATAAATAACCATTTAATATTAATTAACAACGTGAAAATTACCATTTGTCACATCACGGATTCACCAACACACCAATACCCACAAAATGGAATGAGAAACCCCAAGAGATCAATTAGGTCGAACTCTTCTATATGTGAAACACACTACACGTCCTTGATCACCAATTGATGCTAGTATTGACCTTGTAACAACGATCCTTGCAACACCTACAATAGATTATGCAAAGAAGGGATAAAAAACGCTAACCCTAGGGGGGTTATGTTTTGCCGTGAGTTAAGAGAGGGAGAGGAGGAGAGAATATCTCAAATTTGGTGGAAAGTTTTAAGTGGTAATTGATATGATTAAATGCCTTTGATCTTATCATTTAACTACTTACACTTTGTACCTTCATTAAGCTCCATAAACCCCTCTAAACCCTCCCCTTAGGCCGGCCATGTAATGGGCCCACAATGGGCTTGCCCATTGTTGGTCCACTCCAAAGACACTATGTCTAACTTAGTATTTAATGGCCCGTTATAGATCCCGAGTTACGTAGTCATTTATATATTGTAAATACGATAAATACAATCTATAAAATGATGTCTCTGTGTATAAGTGTGTGACTCCATAGGCTCACATATGTCTAGTCATATAATTATTTATGATGACACAAGCATACTCCAACAATAGCAACATCAATCGATTCCAAAACATCCTTATCTGCAGATAATTCAATAAGAACCCGTGCATATGAATAACGACCCCATGGCTTATTACACATAGGATTAGTACCCGCACCAAATCTTATAATCCACCCCAACTATTTTGCAATCAAACTTATACCAACTTTAGAATACGCAACTGAAGGTACATTATGGATACGCACCCATATCGGTACCTTAGTGATTTTCTCCCTTTCCAACCTAGTATTCGGCACCCAAGCATGCAAGAATATAGGCATCGATTTAATAAACCAAGGACCCCCATCAAGAACCTTAGTCATACCTTCCAATGATGAAATTTTGAAAAGGAAGAAACCATTCCGCAATACAACGTGTTCAAAGCCGAACTTAGCACAAGCATGCTTGACATAATCTTCCACAATAGGAAACACAAGATGTTGACCAATGAAATAGCCGTATAGTGTATTAGCGAACTTCACAAACATATCATCAACCACTTCAACTGGAATAACAACATTAGCTGCCGAAACAACTTTCTCATTCATTGACCCTAAAACGTGTACCATATTAGGATCTGTAATATTAACCACAGAATCATTATTGACCACATGTTCATGAAACCTGGTGACATCAGGTTCACCATGTTTTGAAGCAAATGAACCTGACTTTCCAGTCATGCCCTCGTCAGTAGAGGCTGAACCAGTAGCCAATACCCCATCCACACCCCCACCAGCAGGTCTAGTACTCCCATTAGCAGCGAAAACCTCCTCATTAGAACACGAACTAATAACAGGTTCCACTACCAAACCCACCCCATCAGCAAGAACACTCAGATAAAAAAGTGGTATAGAGGTCGAACTCCTACCCCCAGCATCATCCACCACCTGAGTATTCACCTCATCAATCACATTAGGGTTTTGCAAATACGAATATGAGAAACATCATCATACCCTTCTAAGCCTTCACCAGCAGCATGAGAGTAATGAGTCGTAAAAGGGCTCATTATCGATTTGAGAACCGACTCACCAAAGCTATTACGAACACCCTCAACAGCAGCTTTTGTTACCCAACTACAATCAATACTACTTGTGTTAAAGGTTCCACAACCGGAGGCTGAGATACCCCGGCTTTCGCATCGTCACTACCCTTTAACCGTAGCATACGCACCTTCAATTCATCTATATTAACATATACCTTAGGAAGTGGCATAATATTATTGTTAACTTGACCAGGCCCCTTGGACTTATTATTTCCTAGTAGAAATTCAACATCCATCTCTCAAAACCCACGTACTAATTCACAAAAAATTTTAATACCGATAAAACCCTAACAAGGGTTTACTTGGAGATATAGAATTAACCGAACCCTAAAGATTAGGGTTTTGTTAATCGTTAAGCACCATAATTATGGTTTAAGTTAAGCGATTACAGCCTAGATTCAACCACAAACCACAATGATCAACAATCAAAATATAAATAGAAAGTCATGTGCGATCAAAAGGAATGACTCCAAACAGAACCGATCTAATATATAAATAAAATTCGGTTCAAGAAAACCCTAATAAAAAAATGATCACCTACCAATTAACAAAGTAGCCAGCGATGAAGCAGGAAATGTTTGAAAACAAGAGGGATAACAATAATGGTCGATTAGGGTTTTCAGTTAAAGACGATTAATAAACCCTAGATAGAAACGATTACAAAAAACTGCCATAAAACTTGTGAACCTGAGCACAAATTCGATCAAGAAACGAAATAACACAAGTGTTAATCAATAACTCTTACAAATTGATGCAAGAAAGACAAAGAAATTAGCAAAATTTGTAAAAAAAAATGATTGAAGGTAGTAAGGGTTTATTTTTTTGGCCTAGAGAGAGAAATTTTTAGGGTTTTTTTAAAAATAAAATGCCAAAGGTGACACCAGGGGTATTCGAACCTGGGTCTGTTGTGTACAAGTGTGCGACACACCCAGCTGAGCCAATCCTTGGAAAAACCCCATACGAAATCTTGAGAGGTAGGAAACCTACTCTAGCTTACTTCAGAGTGTTTGGAAGCAAATGTTTCATTCTAAACCCCAAAGACTATCTCACCAAATTTGACCCGAAGTCTTATGAAGGTGTATTCCTAGGATATTCACAAAATAGTAAAGCCTATATAGTACTCAATAAGGAAACAATGGCCGTCGAAGAATCACTTAACGTGACATTCGATGAGAGTCCTCCCCCACCTAAAACATCACCTTTGGTAGATGATGATTTCGATGAAGAAAATGCCATCGTAGATAACATGAAAAATCTAGGGATCAATAAGGTTAATGAACCATAGAAATAGATGAAACCACCAACTTTAAAGAATCTAGAAATCATCCCTTAGACAACGTTATTGAAAATCTAGACCAAAGAACCCTTAGATCACAAGCTCAATACAAAAGCAATTTATTTTGCTTTGTCTCGATCATAGAACCTAAGAACGTCAACGAAGCATTGAAAGTTGAAAGTTGGATCATCGCAATGCAAGAGGAATTAAATCAATATAAGTCAAATGATGTTTGGGAGTTAGTACCAAAACCTAAGTACGTAACCATAATAGGAACCAAATGGGTATTTAGGAACAAATTAGACGAGAAAGGAATTGTATCTAGGAATAAAGCAAGGTTAGTAGCACAAGGCTATAATCAACAAGATGGAATTGGTTATGACGAAACCTTTGAACCTGTAGCTAGACTAGAGTCCGTTAGGATATTACTTGCCTATGCTTGTGCATTAGACTTTAAGTTGTTCCAAATGGATGAGAAAAGTGCATTCCTAATCAGTTTCATCAATGTTAAGGTATATGTAGCACAACCTCCAGGATTCATTGACTTCGAGAAACCTGAGCATGTTTATAAACTCAAGAAAGCTTTATATGGTCTTAAGCAAGCTCCAAAAGCTTGGTATGATAGGTTAAAAGCTTTTCTTCTTAAACATGAATACTCAATGGGAATGGTAGATAACACTCTTTTCACTAAGAACAAAGAGTCAAACATCATAATCGTCCAAATATATGTCGATAACATCATATTCGGATTAACTTGTCAAGACATGTGTGATGAATTCTCTAAAATCATGCATGACGAGTTTGAAATGAGTATGATGGGAAAACTTAACTTCTACCTTGGACTCCAAATAAAACAATTAGAAGATGTAATATTCTTTAATCAATCTAAGTACATTAAAGAAATGCTTAAGAAATTCGGATAAGAAGATACTAAACCTATGAAAACTCCAATGGCTACGGACACAAAGCTCACCAAAGATGAAGAGGGTGAATCCGTAGATAGTACTAAGTATAGAGGTACGATAGGAAGTTTATTATACCTAACGGCAAGTAGGCCCGACATCATGCTTAGCGTCTGCCTTTGTGCTCGGTTCTAAGAAGATCCCAAAACTTCTCACCTTGAAGCGGTTAAGCGTATCTTCCGATACATTAAAGGCACTAGGCACTTAGGATTATGGTATCCTAAGGGGACCGACATAGAAACCATAGTATATTCCGACTCTCATCTTGCGAAAGATTATGTGGATCTAAAAATCAATAGTGGCATTTGTACCTTCATGGGTTGTTGCTTAATTTCTTGGTTCTCCAAGAAACAAACGGCACTAGCTATCTCCATAACTGAAGCCGAATATGTAAGGCCGGAAAGACATGTCAACATGCACTATGGATGAAACAAGCTCTCGTAGACTATGGCATCACACTTGATGATATCCCAATCATGTGTGACAATAAAGGAGCCATTGATTTAAGTAAGAACCCCGTGCAACATTCTCACACAAAGCACATAGAAATTTGTCACCACTTTCTTAGGGATAATGAACAAAAGGGAAATATCTCCATCGAAAAGGTTCCAACGGAAGAAAACATTTCTGATATCTTCATCAAACCTCTCAAACGTGAACCTTTCTTCTATCTTCGTATGGGATTAGGAATGATGGAGCACATCTCTTCTTCTTAGGTTCCGTAAGTTTCTTTCTTCTTTTCTGAGTCTAGGATTCTTTTTGCGCACAAAATAAAATTGGGGAATTCTTTCTTTAAAACCTTACTTATCATAAAAACAATCCTTGCATGATTAAAACTAACTCTAAATTCATTTTGTTCATGAAAAACCCCAATTCATTCTTTTCAAAAACTTCTCACGTTTAGGAAAATCATCTTTCTCGCATCGTTAATACAATTCAAACATGATTTTCTCATGCATGCATAACGTACTCAAAATCCCTAATCGGATCATGTAACTAATATATAATCCAACATGGAAAAATGAGCAAGATTGAACGAAGGAGAATTTGGATTATCTCTTAGGTTTTCTTTTGTCTAGAGTCGAGATAATCACATCTCTACATATGTTTCATGTAGGCACACATTAGGAATACCTTCTTCCGAAGGAATTTCCATCTTACTGGTGGCGGTCCCTTATCTCCAGCGGTCCCCAATTTATAAAGGACCGTCGCCCTATATACGGGACCGTCCAGCGTGTCTTTTCTGTCATTATCCTCCTTTCTAATTCCTTGATTCTGCACTCTTAATAATCTACTTGCTAGTCTAACCTACACTGCCCTTATTATTTAAACATAATTTGAATTAGTTAAACATAAGATGCATGCTTTGCCTAAGATAGCACTCCCTCCTTCTATTTAAACCTTTATCTTCCCCCTTAAATCTTATGGCATAACTTCTTCTTCCTCCTTCCTCACAATGTCATCCCCTAGAAAACCTAGAATGTCGGTCATACCTATTTGGAGGAAGAAACAAAGCCTAGGAAACATCATGAATAATTCCACCACTTCAAACACTCACAATCCCAACTTAAACCTAAAATATCCAACTTATAAATAAGCATCTTCCTCATTCTTTTCCTTCTTTGCTTCACAACCCCAAAATGAGTCTCCATCCATTCACAAAGAGTCTCCTAACCTCAATCCTCAAGATCATTCATTGCCACCAACATATCCACCTCCAATGACAAATCCAAACTCTATAAACTCCATCATGTGAAGACTCAGTCACCCCGAGTGTCCGTCTAGCATTTATGTAGCTCGTACACATGTTAGCACAAGTTTAGTATTATTATTTAGTAATTTAGCTATTATAGTAATTGTGGAGTGGGTCGGGTCTTTACCCACTGTCAGCTCACTCTACAGCCCACTAGGGGCACCTATGGTAGAAAGTATATAAACCCCTCTCCTCCTAAGGAGAGGGTTGGATGTTCTTACACTTCAAGCTAATACACTTATATTTCTCTCACTAGAACATCTCCTCTTTCCCCTTCTAACTTAATCTATTCGGCCTATCACTTAATCTATCATTGTGTTATGATATTCAATAACTTACAATTGGTATCAGAGCTCATGGTTTGATTAGCTTGATTGTGTGTGCATTTTTCTTGGTTAAGTTAGATCTAAAGATTGGTTTTTGAAGGTTATAGGCGTATTTTTTAGTGTTCTTTGATTCTCACGTTTGGAGTGTTAAAGATCATGCTCGTACAGTTGCTACAACCTTCTAGGATCAAGTTGTGCAAAAGAAACCAAGTAAAAACGTTCAAAAGGCTGATTTTTAGGTGGTTTTTGGTGAAAAAGTTAGGCATTTCTTCGCTGCGATTTGACTCTCGGTGAGAGTTTCTTGGCTGCAATTTGAGTAGGGTAAGGAATTTGATAGTTGCGAGTTGGTATATTTTAATCCTGCGATTTGGAGTTTTGCCCAAAAGCGGAAAGAAGACAAAATCGCAAGACAGTGACGTTTTTGTCGGTTTGTGACTTGCGATTTGACAGTTTTGTTCTATAGTGAGTTGCGATTTACTTCTTACGATTTGAGTTGATTTCAATTTGGCTCTTCTGTGATTTGAGCATTTCTGGGTTGTGATTTGAGTCCTGCGATTTGAAGGTTGCGACTTGAGATTTCATCACTGCGATTTGAGTGTGGAATCATTCAAAGTTGCGATTTGACCTAATTTATCATTGAGATTTGCCCCATTGTACTCATTATTTTGTACTCAAGTCATTACACAAACTCAATTCAGATAAACCTAATTAAACCCAATCACAACATAACCTTAGCTAACCTAACAACAATTCACCTGTTCCAGCAAACAATCATTACTTTTAACATTCAATCACTAATCATCGTATCGATCCAACAATTATCATAACACACTTCCAAGTTATCTTTATCTCACGGTTTCTTTTTTATGTTGTAAAACTCCGCAAAGAAACGATTTCTCGGTTTAAATCATAGAATTGTAAAATCCCGTGCACATTTCCACAATGTCTAACCATTCAGATACCTTCATATCTGAGGTACTCAAGCTGTACGACACAAGTGATGAACATATAACTTTCAATCCCGTACAACAAACAAACATGTATAATTCTGATGATGCTAACATGGAATTGTCATGGTCGAATTCTCACGAGAAAGAATGTCCTCAGTCACTAATGCTAATCAAAGACAAGGAAAGTCGACTTGAATGCTTCCGAATTCTTCACTCACATCTCAAAAGTTTGTTTGAACAACCTGGGTACTTGGGAGGTTACAGACGAGCCTTTGCAACACTTTTTGGTCAAGATGTTCAGGATTTCACCGTCAAAATGATCCTTTACTTAGATCAACTTGAACAACAGCTTGACAAGGAAGAATTTTCAAAAGCAAGATCCAGAGCCACGTTCAGTGTGATCAACAACCAACTCCAGGTGTTCATTGACTCGCAATACACTGTAGACTATGATTATGACAGTCAAATGACAAAAGGGTGTTTTGCTAACTACATTGGAACTGAGGTTGCTATGTTCAGAACAACATTACTACAATTGATAAGTAATGTTAATGGGTTCATTGACGAAAGGGCTAAACAAATGGGGAATGGAACAAGATCAGACAAGATTGATGATGGTGACAGCACAGGAGGTGATTTAACAATGTGTGAGAATGCAGCTTACGAACCTGAAAATCACCAAGCACAGTCTGCTGAGGTACATCTGTCTGATCAAGATAATGACCTTTCTATTGAACTACAACATACAGATCCAATGAAACTTACATATGACACCTATCTGATGGAAAAGACTGATAGCAATATCAACTCTGATTCAACAGATACTTGTCATATGAATGGTGAAAATGATCAGAGTGTTAAACATGATTATGCATCACAGCACTTATCTATGGTGGGCTTTCCAACTCAAATGACATGGTTGACAAGGAAGTTTTTAATGAACTCTCAAATAGACTTTTACAGCTTGAAAAACACTGTATTGATCTTGAAATTTCAATGCAACAAAAGGAAGAAAGTCTTCAAAATGACCTAACCTGTAAAAATCCAGAATATCCTGAATTCCGTGAATTTTTTATAATAAACGATTTGAAAACTCAGCTAGAGGCCAAAGACTTGACAATAAAAAATCTAAAAAATAGTCTGGCAGAAATGTGTGTCATGTGCAAGGAAGTAAAGGCTAAACATGATAAGAAAGTGGCTGAGTTAATCATTGAAAACGAGTCTTTAAAAATGCAATGTAACAACCAGAGTGACAATATCAAAGAAATCAAGTCTAAGTGTGCAGAATAGATGACCTCTTTGATAGATAAAACTGATGCATTCAAGGCTCAAGTTCAAGATAAATGTTTCACAATCACCGCCCTTAAGAACGAATTGAGAAAATTTACTGGAAATAGTGTGAACACTAAGTTTGCAAAACCATCAATCTTGGGAACACCAGTCTCACAACCTTTCAGAAATAGAACAATTGTTAGACAACTAAGTGCGTTTAGGTCTGAACGATCAAAATCATCTAACCTAAGGTGTGCAGCCCAAGTTGATGTAACACAAGTTTTGTCAAAAGCAGTCACTTCACAAACTAGACGAAATATTCAGTTAGTTACTGATCAGTCTAAGGATCAATCTCATAAGTTAAAGGCTATGGAAGTAGATAATCATGTTAAGATGCACTCTCCTAAGATCAAGAATCACAACAGGCCCATAGGATCAAAGAAGCATTCTCAGAAACCTAGTGGGCAGATTGTTGTAGGACAAGAAAATTCTTCCAAAAAGCACTTTAAGGCGCATAAGAAATCTAACACTTTAAGATCTTGCCTTAGGTGGTTACCGACAGGTAGAATTTTTAAGAACGTTGGTCTTAAGTGGATACCCACGGATACTAAAAGCACTTCGAAGAATGATTCTGAAAATCCAAAAAGGCAGGATACCATTGTAACTAATCCATACAAATGTAAGCAATATCGTCGTGTTAGTGCAGGGAATCTTTACCTAAATGCAGGAACATCTAGCACTTCCACCAAAGGAAAACTCATGGTGTGGCGGCCAATAGGACTGATATCTCCTAATTTGGGGATTCGGAATACACAACAGTGATGTTCGTGCATAATGACTTCTGAACAATTCAGTTTAGGAATCGTGTTGCAACAGTCTATCTTGGGGAGAATATCGGTGGTTATTCTTCATCTATCCTTTGTATATATCTCTAAATCAAAATATAGAATAGGAATATATTTTAATTGTATATATATAGAATAGGCATGTCTTCTGGTTATCGATAACATTTACGGCCCTAGAAATGTCGTTCAATAATGACACGGGACTTTAAATGAAGCTCGAACAGAAGTTAAATTGAATAATTAAAACATGTCTCAATGGCTTGCTATTACTTTAGATAGCAACCCGCGTTTCAAAATGGGTAAAGCACGTCGCCAAAAAGACGGTTGTTCCTAACCACGGGTGATGTTCACCCGTGCATCTCTGATTTGATGTACGCTTCAGTGCATCATTTCGTGTAAAGGGAGAGAAATCTTCTTTGTACACAAATAGTTTTCATTCTATGATTCTTCTGAAAATTATTTGTGTGACATATTGCGATAACGTGCTGCATGAAATGTTTTTTTTGGATTGCCCACAAGATAAATTGTTTCTCAATCAACGACTTCAATTCTTTTCATAGAATTCGGGTCATTGATTGAGGGGGAGAGTAATTTATGGTAATCATCTATCATCAGGGCATCCACGATACTCTAGGTTAATTTAGGGAGAAATGACGTGTTTCAATCAGGCTTTTATTTGAGAATATTGTGGCTCTAGGGATGTTATCATCTATATTGGCCATATGGCTATTATAGGGTCTTACTTGCAATAACCTGCTAATTGGTTCCTAGGTGTATTTCATCTTGAGGATTAGTTATGTCTTTATTGTAAAATAAAAAGACAGGGACCAAACTTTCCAATCGTTAAAAGTCACTCCCTAGGTATAAATAGACCACTCTTGCGATTTGACCTAATCATAACTCCCACTTTTGGTCAAACTTCTGTCAAATCAACTGTTCATCTTCTCCCTTAATCTGCGATTTGCCTGATCTCTGTCAGAATCTGTGGAATCTACCCTAGGTATCTTGTGAGTTGTGCTTAAATCAGTAGGTTATTTCATCTAATGTAACTTGATTCTAATCCATCTTCACTATTTCGTAGGTGGCTCGATCGTTTCATCATCCGTTTCTTGGTTAGTGCATGTTTCTGTAAGATTTTTAGTGGGAAATGATGTTCATCATGTGTAGATGTTATGCTTAAATGTTAATTTGTCTCTCATATCTTCTCTATTTATGACTTTGATTTTCGTATGTATGTTGACTCAAAAAAGTCAAATCGCGCGCAATGTTTGTATATTCAGTCGGTTGAGATTGTGACTTTAATGATTGCATATGGTGTTGTTTGGATTTGCTGATTAAGCACTTATACGTATCCCAGTTGAGAGTGGCTCAATTTTGATCTTCGTTCTTAATAGCGATTTGACTCCAGACTTGTTGAATGTAACTTAACATATTAGAGTTAGTTTGATTAAGGATCTGATGATTATAGACTAGGTGTTATGGTTCGCATTAGGTGATTGACTGAGTTTTGGGGATGTTATTATTGGTTGCGATCTGCCTGGTAGTTTCTGGTTGTAATTTGCCAGTAAGCATCTAGGATGTGTGTATAATGCTTTGTTATGACCTGCTCATGATGTGTTTGCTGAGATCTGGCACTATTGTTCTTGATTGCTTAGTAGATGTTAATATATGTGGCTACGGTGTGAATTCTGATGTCTTGAGTGATCATTTGTGGTTGCAATTTGTTCAACTGATCCTTAGTGATATTTGATATGTTGTTAAAAGGTTGAGATTTGTTGGTTAAATCTTTAGTGTTGTATCTCAGAGTCTGATGAAAGTTGCCCAGTTATTCTTGATAGCGATTTGACATGATATGCTTGATAGCAATTTGATCAAATTAATTTTTTATTATTATGTCTGCTGCGATTTGAATATCTGTGCCATGTTGCGATTTGACTGTATCAAGTTGCGATTTGACTTCTTGCGATTTGACATATTGCAATTTGACTAGTTGCGATTTGACTGTTTGTGATTTGACCAGTTGTGATTTGACGTTGCGAGTTGATTCTTGCGATTTGACTTATTGCGATTTGGTTAGTTGCGATTTGACTTATTGCGATTTGGTTAATTACGATTTGACTTGTTGCGATTTGTCAAATTGTGACTTGACTTGTTGCAATTTGATCTTTGCGATTTGAGTTACTGTTGTGCAATATTGCGACTTGTGTTATCTGCAATTTGATCCTTAGATTGATTGCTACTTGACTGTTGCAATATGGTTTAGTGTGGTTATGTCTCATTCAAGTCCATTATCTTGTCTAATGTCATTTCTTGCATGCTATATACTATGAACATTCGTTTGTCAAATCATTAATCAAACTGTGACTGAATGTGATACAATGAGTGCATCCTATTTCTAAACTGTGATCTAACCTCGAGCATTAGCTCTTGTCTAACATTGCATATGTGTACTGGATGTCCTGTGTATGTGTGTGTGCAGTTTTAATGGTTGATGTTAGTGTCAATACTCCTACTGCACCCATGATCCCTCATCCCGTTCGTTCAGACGAACAAATCCTACCACATGACAGATGGGTTCCAATTGGAAGGAGCAACTGCTATATAGATATGGAAAAGACTCAACCAAATCCTATCTACAAAATAGCAGTGGACATATTGAAGGAAACCTCTTTCTTCAGTGCATTTACAGCCAGTTCAGCTATACCCTCCATATACATTCAACAATTCTGGAACACAATTAGCCTCACCAAAGATACCAGTGGCTACCGATGTCAGCTCGATGAACAGTGGTATGAGCTAACTAAAGACACTCTTAGAGAAGTACTTCAAATCTCACCAGTCATTATGAACGAACCATTCATTCCACCACCGCCACCTAAGGACCTCATCAATTTCGTAAATGACCTGGGGTATCCAACAATAGTTAACAAGCTATCATCTGTAATCACAAATGACATGTAACAACCATGGAGGGCAATTGCTACCATCATCAACGTGTGTCTTACCGGAAAAACTTCGGGATATGAAAGGCCAAGGGCCCCAGTGCTACAAATCTTATGAAGAATCGTGAAAAGGGCGAACATCGATTTTGCTGAACGAATCTGGGAGGAATTCACTCACTCTATTCACACGTTCATTGAATACAAGATGAAACTGGGCTTGCGCCAAGCTAGTAAGAAATCTGTCAACAAAATGGTGATTCCAAGCCTCGGATTCACAAAGAGAATAATTCATCACCTTCAAAGTCAGCACAGGTTTCATCCTAGATCAGACTCGCCCCTTCACCTACCATCAGAGGAACATGTTCTGGGGAATCTTAAGTTCTCTGCCAAAGGAACAAAGCAGGAGGTATTTGGGATGATCATTCATAAAGCTCTGCTCTCAGATAATATTCGAAATGCTCCCTATTACCCTGACTATCTGAGCAAATTGGCGGCATATCAAAAGTATCTCTCAGATAAGCTGGGTGGGGTCACTAGTTCTCCTACACCAAAGTCACAGAAACCACCCAAGCAAAGTAACCCACAGACAAAGAAAAGAAAAGATGTATCCCAACAGAGACATAACCTATGAAAACTAAGAAATCCAAAGGGAATGTGGCAGGCAAGAAACCAGGGTACAAAAGAAAGAAATTAGAAAAACAAAATAGAGATGAGGACGCTTTGATATCTGAACCAACTTTGAGAGATGAGGAAGATGTTGACCTCCATACGGCACCGGATCTCAGTTTACAAGAATACTTACAAACAGTGGGACACTCTACGAAAGGAGTTGTCATCAGAGAACCGGATTCAGGAAGACGTGAACCATTTCCTGTGCTAGAAGGCAAAGGAAAAGGAATTGCTACTGCAGAACAAGCAGCACAAACTCTTCTGGACATTTCATCTCCTGCTTCCAATTCAACTACCACATAATTTATCCTTAAGAAACGTGAATCTGAATCATCCAAAGCCGTTGAATCCTCTAAAGATGCAAGAGAAAAATCTCCGAGTTTGGAAACTAAACTAGACTCTAGTGATAAGGAATCCGACGGGCTGACAAATATGGAAAAGAATGCAGAGATGGAAGCCTCTCATGCTCAGGTAAATGTTGATCCTGAGCCTGAGCATGTCAGTGCCGAAAAGGAGATTCAAATCCCTGTAGAGGAAGTCACAGTGGATCATTCACACAACTCAACACATGATGAGTTCGTAGCGTCAGCATACCCGAGTGTTCAAGAAAACCTGAAGATGAAATTCGATGATCTAACACACTTGGAAGAACCAGCTGGGTCTACGGGAACTCTGTCGTCACTCAAAACCCTCGATCATGATCCCACTTTTGGTGATCAGTTCATCAATGACAAAACTGATGATGCTGATGCTGAAACTGGAAAAACAAATGATGAAAAAGAGGTCGAGTCAATGGTATCGGTCCCAATAGAACAAGACATGTCTGGAATCAGAACTATGACAGTTCCAACTTCCACAACAACTACAATAATTGTTGTATCCTCACCTGAAGCAACCACAATAGCAACCGTCACACCTACAATACCCACTTCAACACATCAATCCTACCTCACCTTCTTGGAATCTCGGCTGGCAACAGCTCTCAAACGTCTGGCCGATCTGGAACATCTAAACCTGCCACAAGTTGTAACAAACTACGGCAGAAGGTTGTCAAAGCTGGAAGAACTTAATATAGAACATAAGGCAATGGTTGCAGTTGATGAACACGCTACTGAGGCAGTGAGATGGGCAATGGAGGCACCTATGAGGGCTCGATTTAGAGACCTTCCCACCGTGGACATGAAAGAGATTCTTCATCAACGTATGTTTGAAACCGATCAATATAAAAGTCATGAGGCTCACAAGAAACTATACGATGCATTGGAAAGATCAATGGACCAAGATAACACTGATCAACTGATGAAGGAGATGGAAGAAACACGAAAAAGGAGGAAAAAGAGCCAGGACAAACCACATACTCCTCCTGGCTCTCCACAACATCCTCCCCCACCTCCTCCACCATTTGGGGCATCAGGAGCTGCTGGGGTCTCTGGAGCTTCAGGATCTACTCAAGCTCAACCTCAACATCACCCTTCTGCATCAGCTCCAGAAAAGGATCAATCACAGCAGTCTTCTGGTCCCAGCACTTCAAAGAAAGTTTCATCTGCTGGATATGCTGCATGGACTACTATGGATACTGGACTCAGGTCTTCACTCTCATCAATTCCTGAGGAGTTTGTCATACATGAGGAATCAGTTGTAGAAGATCAAGATTATTATTCTGATGATGAAGAAGACACGGCAAATGCCCACATCCCAAAGGTAAATCCTAACCAAGTGTGGTGGAGGGAATTCTCAAGGAATGACACTTCAGAAGCTTCAGGTTCTGCTAGGAACCCTCCCACTAAGGAAGAAATGGAAACGTGGTTGAAGCCTTTAACCGATGAAGAACGAGCACCTATTCTAGAACCAACTTGGTCCGTGCCATCATCAGACATACTTTTTCCCGATAACAACTGGGCAGCTGTGATTGCATCTCATCATGAATCTCCTCCTGTGAACTCACTGCTAGCAAAAACGGGCGATATGGGAACATTTATTGATTGGTTCTGTAAGCAGAAAGGAATCTCGACTCTTACTCCTCAGGATCTGGAAGGTCAAGCATATGAAATTGTCAAAGTCTTCCATCCTGATGTGCATCATCTTCAATATCAGATGGAGGAATGTCACAGGCTCATGACAGATCATGTAGATGATCAGATTCTCACCTACAACATTAGCAGACCTTTTCCTGTTGGTGGTCCACCAGGTCAAGTTACTATTCAAGCTGATTTTTTCTTCAATAAAGATCTGGATTATCTCTGTTTCGGTGATAAGGATGGCAGACCGGCACTGTCTATAACCAAGATGAAGGCGGCTTTCTATCCAGATGTTGGCTTGGAACAAATGGTGCCAGATCAGATGTGGTCAGATGAAGAATACAAGTATGATGTTGCTGCATCTTATGGTATCACTCATTGGTGGTTCCACAAGAAACGGTTCTATATTGAAAGACATTCAGCAAAGGGTTGTCGTCAGGGAGTACGTTCTCATATGAGAATCCTGAGCGTTGTCAGAGTTGAGATCCAATCCATGTATGGATATGACTATCTGAAGAAAATCGTGCTTCACCGAGCGGATCTCAATGAACATATTATAGCTGAAAGTGACTTCAAGCACCTGTTCCCAAGTGACTTCGAGGATCTATACTTACTAAATCTTCAAGGACATCTGGATCATCTTCCTCCACGTGACAAGAAAACTCTCTCGGCAGCAGTCAATTTATGGATCAGGGGTCTCGTTATCAGACAGCGTGTGAGTGATTTTCAGCTCGAGATTGAAAGCTATCAGACTCAGCTCAATCTCACAAAACCAAGATGGGAGGCCAAGGGATTTAAGTTCAAGCGCGAATACAAGGTCATAGACTCTCCAAGAGCAGTCAAGTTTACAGACAAATACAGGTTTCCTATGATTATGAGGTTCAATGAAATTCATAAGTTTAGCGATGGAACTCTAAGACAGATTGATGAAGCCTTGGATTTTCGCGTGAAGGAATTCAAGATCAACCCTCACAATCCAGGATTGAACACTCAGTTCCGGACCGAACAGGATGTGCTACTGAGTGAAGAGTTCATGCGAGCTATTGAGCGAAGGCTGAAGACACGAAGGATCTTCCGCAACCTGGAAAGCTTTGTTGGGGGAAGAATTCGAGAAGGGGATTACTGACTTCTACAAAGAACAGAATGAATATATCTTCTTTGTAACGATTTGTCTTCTTTTGGGGTCATGTAATCATGTCATATAATAAACTTTGCACTGATCTAGTAGTAATCAATATGTGATGTGTGTATGATAACTTTACTTCCCTCTCGGTGTGAGGGGGAGTACTGTACAGTCTCATAATCAGAATATGTCTAACCTGACCACATTTTCTCCCAAAATTTCTAACTTATTTAAATCAATTGGGATCACAAATCTCAAATGGTTTGAAATTTTTGATCAGGGGAGAGAATGTGATTTAAATATGAAATTCTGATAAAAATGTGATCTTTTGGAACTCAAGTGTAGGCTCTCCTATATGTGCTAAACTCTTTCGTATATCGATGCACATATTGAAGGGGAGCGAATGATTTATGATGGCAATTGTGGAAGAACACCAAAGACCGACCATTTTACTTAACATACTGGAGTTATAAGGATGGTAAGGTTAGGTATATGTTCCCACGATCTCGCCAGAACTGGAGGGATCTACCCAGGGACAATCCACTAGTTAGTATAGAAGTCCTTAGGTATGATTAAAAAGGTGAAAAATGAATAAGGGAAGAGTGCCGACAGAGATGGAGCTAGTACTGGAACAAACCCAACAAAGTACTTGTAATGAAGTCTCGGTAAGCGCTGAAGGGGTTGAAGAATGAAAAAGAAATGTAAAGATAAAGGGTGAAAAGAAAGAAGCCCTCCTTACACTTTAGGCAGAAACCGGGTCAATACATATGCTGCCAGAATCACTAAGTTGATTGCTGACATTGAAGACAAAGTATCATGGACCCAGTGATACGTTGCACAACCCTCCCTAGCCACTCAAGGTCCCTCAAAGGACTTTTGTTTCATTTTTCACGGAGATCAATACATGTCTATCGTCTATCTCACTCCGAGTTAGATGATATTGAAAAGGTGGCAGTCCTCTCTAGCCTTCGATCACTAAATCAAAACGCACTATTGAGTCTAGAGCCAAGAGATCATCAATAAATCTCATTAGGACACATTTCCAATATGCTTGTTGTTTCATACACCGTGAAAAGCAAGAAAATATATATGAAGAGTCCTACGCATTATCCTTGTGGTATTGCCAGAACATCCGAGTGATACGTAAAGTATTCACAATGAAGATGGAAATCCTTCTAGAGCCAACATCAAACAAGCTCTTGGTGGGTGACATGTGAGATCCTTCATGGATCAAGCTTGTGACAACTGGAAAGAAACGATGGGGCGATTCAAATTTGAATCAAACTTGTTCCAGGAAATGGATTGACGGATACTTTTCGAAAACCTTTCAATGTGCTCACCAATAAAGTTTCGATCACATTGATTGTGAAAATTTTCAAACAAAAGTATTTTTGACAGAAATGTGATTCAATTTATAAAACCCTTGTCGTGTTGCACAAAATGTTTATCCAGTGACACGCAAGTGATTTTTCTAATCAATTTCTCATCAATCAGTGGGTATTTAATTCACTGATTCACTCTACCGTGCTGTCTGCTTTGAGACGTTCCGGTATGAGAACATGCTTAGTATGATGATTCTGACATTAAGTTGTTTTCAAGACTCATTACTACAAGCTGGAAATTCCTGTCAAAGAGAATCTTCTTTAAAGGGGATTCTACCTGATCACAGGTCGGTCTTCACAGAACCGAAGGTTAAATCAAACCACCACATCGAACAAATGACAAAGCCATATTCGTTCTCCAACTTTATTGCTAACTGTTTTATTTCAAATTCATATAAAGATGGCGATGGTGGTTCCTGATTCCAGCAGAAACGTGTCAATCCACACTCCATGCTCACACTTCCAACTCATTATCAAAGACATCATGATAGATGAAAGACCTACAACACAGCTTCTGCAACTCTGATGATAGCTAACATGATCCAGAAAAGTGTGTGCATGCGAGTCCAACGGTCACAACATATCACATGGAGGCAATATTACAACGTATGAGCTTGGAGATTTACGGTGATTGATGATTTCAAAGAAGGCTCAAAGATCACAAAATCACATGGAGATTATGCTGCAACCAGATGACATAAAGATATACGCTGGATGATGCTCTCAAAGAATACACAAAATCATCCAAGACAAAATCAGCCATCAAAGAATCGCGGCTAATGGTGCAAAGTTTTACATCATTGAAGAATCAAGAACTACGAGCCAAGAAGTCAAGCACACATAAAATGCTAAAACTCAAAACTTTATTTCTGGGGTGACCTCCCTTAGGGGGAGATTGTTAGGAATATAAATATTCATGTGAAGACTCGGTCACCCCGAGTGTCCGTCTAGCATTTATGTAGCTCGTAGACATGTTAGCACAAGTTTAGTATTATTATTTAGTAATTTAGCTATTATAGTAATTGTGGAGTGGGTCGGGTCTTTACCCACTGTCATCTCACTCTACAGCCCACTAGGGGTACCTATGGTAGAAAGTATATAAACCCCTCTCCTCCTAAGGAGAGGGTTGGATGTTCTTACACTTCAAGCTAATACACTTATATTTCTCTCACTAGAACATCTCCTCTTTCCCCTTCTAACTTAATCTATTCGGCCTATCAGTTAATCTATCATTGTGTTATGATATTCAATAACTTACATACAAAAAGGGGGAGAAGAAAATGAAACTCATTAAAAACTTATTAAATCTTAATTTTACGTAAAATGAGTTTATGTTTTGTAATCATCAAAAAGGGGAAGACTGTTAATAAAAATAATTTCTA
The DNA here is from genome assembly GCA_021014915.2 of Artemisia tridentata subsp. tridentata. NCBI lineage: Eukaryota > Viridiplantae > Streptophyta > Magnoliopsida > Asterales > Asteraceae > Artemisia > Artemisia tridentata. Next base: position 224,623,176 of record CP139506.1, on the reverse strand, counting down.
AAACGTCATTTTCATTCTTCGATCTCTACATGTTTTGAGAATCACAAAATATAAATACACATTACATAAAATTATGCCTAACAAGTTTATAATCGAGAAAACTCGTTTCAACCACAACATCACTTAAGGTATGAACAAACAATCTACCAACTTATTTAAGTGATCAAAGAATTTATTTTTCACTAAACCTCACATTTTTATTTGACAAAAAATTTTTACAATAGTATTTTTGCAATTTTAAAGAAATGTTTTATTAGGAAAATAAATTTGAATTTCAAATTCTCCAACAGCTAGTTTTCCTGCCTAAAATCAGATAAGTTTTTCACCAGATAAACTTTCACCACATCAGGACAAAAATAGGAGCGTCTGTCGGACGGTCCCGTAAACATGGCAACGGTCCCTTATATATATGGGATCGTCCAGCTTTAAGGGACCATCCCCCGCTCCTCCTGGTGCCTATAAATACTGAACTGTTTCATTTCAGAAAAACCACCTCTTGAGCACCAAAACTTTATGTCTTCTAAATTCACTCTAATTACTCTTCTTTGATCACATTAACGGGTTGTAAGTTGTTTACAAGTGATCACATCCATCCTTCCTCCAAGTGCAAGAGAAGAACACTCGTATTCGTCAAGAAACGAAGTGTTGAAGAATATTCCTTCACCTCATAAACCGTTATGACGGATCTCTCCTCAACCTCCATTCCTTGTATCTTAATTCTTGTGTGTAATCCAACTTGAGTGCAAGCTCAAAATTGTGTGTTGTGTTGATTTGGACTAAAGTGTTGGTTCAAATAGAGTAGCCACGTGGGCTTTCGTGTAGATTGGTTCTAGCCAGGATTAGGACTCGACATTCCTCTTAGTGTCGTTAAACCTTGTGTAAGCTTTGGTGTATGGTTTGTTCCGCCATAAGGGAGCTTGTTGATATAATGTTTGTGAAACTTTTGAGTGTGAGACTCGAGGAGTGGAGTAAGGCGAAGAGTGAGCTTCGTAGCCAAACCACTATAAATCTACATGTCCTGGTTTGATCGTTTCTTTCCCTCTCTTTACTTACTTGTTTATTATTGTGTTCATTAATTGTTGTATTGATATCAAATAATATTCGAATCGAGAAATATTTTAAAACAAACTTGAAAAAGAAATTTTTGAAAACGTAATTAAAACGGTGAAACTATTCAAACCCCCCCCCCCTTCTAGTTTCTACAAATTCTCTTAGTAGGCTTCGTCCGGTATGAATTTTCAAACTTCTCTCCATCGGGATCTATTAATGTCATCTTAATGTGCCACAAACCATCCTTTCGTGGCTTATTCCAATTCCATTCACTTTCAGGATCCTCCTTACCCCATTTATTCATTTTGAGATTAATTGGTAGAACTCCTAGGTACTCAATCATCTTCCTAAATACTAGAGGGTCCTCAAATGGGTCAATCTCGGTTTCCCTAGCAAATTGTTGTTCCATATAAGATGCATTCTTCACAAATTCATCCTATAACAAAATTGGGCCTTGAGGTCATTTAAAATCTTTATTGATTCGGGTGCCATATCTTGATAGTTTCCTATCCCTAGCTAACCAATCGGGCATTGTTTCCCCTTCATTGTCATACTTATGCTTTTGGACATCATAGATCGACCTAGTGTATCCTTCTCCTACCGCTATTTTAGACATCTTACAATCTATTATCGCACTAGCGGTTGCTAAGAATCCTCTTCCAACAAGCAATGGGCACTTAAGGTCACTTAAAATATCTAAGACATGGAAATCCACCAAAATAGTCAATCTATCTATGTTCACCATAATGTCTTTTAGTATCCCAACCGGATAAGCTACACTTCTATCCGCCAATCCTATAACCGATTTCGTTTCTTCTAGTTTTCCTAAGTTAAGGCTCCTATAAAGGGACAACGGAAGGATGTTGATGCATGATCCTAAGTCGGCTAAGGTATCATACGCCTTGGAATTCCCAATCCTACATGGTAGAACAAATATGCCTGGATCATCTAACTTCTTAGGTAGCTTATTTTGAACAAAAGCGGACCCATTCTTACCCAACTTAACTTTTTCCTTATATTTTTACAAGAAGGCATTGTAGTAGGGAGCATGAGTTGAGACATCAAGAACCGAACATTCAAGATAAAGATCTTTTAATTCATCATTAAGATTATGGTTGGGTTCTTGTTTGGGTGGTGTTTCAATAACTTGGTTGACCGACACGTTGTTTGATGTATTATGATTAGGGTCTTGTTACTTTTGAAAAATTTGAGTTTGTTTGAAACACGTGTTTATTGCATTAACCGAGTAAAATTGAGGACAAGAACTAGGAGATGAAACCAATGAAATAGAGTTAACATTTAGTTTTGGGTTCTTGACGGTGTCACTTGGGAGTGTTCCCCTTACTCGGTCATTGAGAACCTTTAAGAGAGTATCAATTTATTTGTCATCTCGCTTTGTTGTTGCTTGAAATCTGCTTCAAACTTTGACAAACGAGCTTCTTGAGATGACATAAAATTGGAAACCAATCCCTTAAGATTGTTGAAATTGTTGGAAGGATTATTGTTAAAGGTGCGGTTTGAGGATGAACTGCTTGGTTGAAAATGATTAGGTGGATTTGAAAATTTGTTTTGAGAAGAATTTTGGTTTTGTTTCCACCAGAAGTTCACGTGATTTTTCCAAGAAGGGTTGTATGAATCACCAAGGGTGTTTTGCTCGGGTTTAAAAGTGTACCACTTATCTCCCGCTCCGTCGGTACGCGAGGATGCATAATCTGCAAAAGCTTGTTCGGGGAGTTCCATGCAATCACGAGCGTCATAGGGACCACTACATAATTCATATGAAGAAGTGATTTTGTTCACTTGACGTGTAGGTGTTGGAGCCTTGTAGGAACTCATTAGAAACTTGACTTGGTCTTCAAGTTCCATGATCCTACGATCAGGAATGCTTGAGTTATTTGAAGACAAGGATATTGCCTTGACCGTTTTGCTCAACTCATGGGGGTCATTCCAACATTCGTTGTCATAGAGAGCAAGATCTTCTATGATTCCCCATGATTCTTTCGCATTCTTATCACGTAGCTTACCAGCGGCCGCTTGGTCAATGGTTTGCCTTGTGGAGTGATTGATTTGGTCATAAAAAATTTGGACTTGGAGCCAAAGATCTATGCCATGTTAGAACGAGTCCTTGAAACGAGTCCATACTTCATAAAAAGTTTCACCTAGACGTTGTTGGAACATCAAGATGTCATTCCTTAGCTTGGTAGTTCTCCCCGTGGGAAAAATTGAGCGAGGAAACGAGAAGTAAGATCATCCCAAGTTGAGATAGATCCCGCGGGTAAACGCTTGAGCCAATTACTAGCTTGGTCATGTAAAGAGAATTGGAAGAGACGAAAACGCGTCGTCTCCTGAGTAGCAACATAAAGGTCAATGGAATCAACAATTTTAAGAAAATCCTTGAGATGTTGGTTTTGATCTTCGGAACAAAGTTCATGGAATGCACATCCGTTTTGCACCAACCGGATGGTTTCGGATCACAAAAGAGACACATTGGCTCTTTGGGGGAGCTCAATGGTTTTTCGATAGCCTTAGCGGCTAGGTTTGGAGTACTCACCTAGAGTACGGGCTAAGGGGTCGAGGATATTATCACCCACTGTTGATATAAATAATGCCTAAACACGTTATTAATATTTTTCGATATCTCTACGTTTTGATAATCACAAAATGTAAAATCATTAAACGAAAAATTATGACGTAAACAAGTATTTAGTTGTAAATATCTATTTTAACAACTCAATCACTTAAGGTATGAATGAACAAATGATTAATGCATTATATGATCAAAGGAACATTTTCTTAATCACTAGATTTTTTATAAAATGTCAAAAACATTTTATATCTTTTAGAAAAACATTTTTGGTAATAAATAAAAAGGTTTAATCCATTATAAATTCATGAATTCAAATTTTCAACCAAAAATGGCAAAAATGTTCCAAAAAAACCTTCCCCACAAAAAAAAAAAAAAAAAAAAAAACTGGGCAACGGTCCTGAGGGGCAGCCCCCTTAATTATACAAGGCGGCCCCCTTAATTTTAAGGGGACCGCCCCGCTCCTCCAGCTGTCCAGTTTTTTCCTATAAATACTGGTTTTCCCCTGGACTTTTTCTCACCTTTTGCACCTCAAACTTTCTGTTCTAAATCTCTTCTTCTATCTTTCTAAATCCTTTGATCTTATATTCTTAAGCTTTTGTTTCAAGTGATCCAAAGCTTCAACCTCTCAAGTGCAAAAGAAGAATAATTCTATCCTTCAAGACAAGAAGTATTACAACTTGGTGTATCTCTTCCATCCAAGTTGTTAGTGTATCATAATTGTAAATCATTCATTTATTTGTATAAGTTGTGAATACTTGTTAGATAGGTGTGATCATAGTTGGTTAGGCTAGATTAGTGTGTAAGTAGTGAAGGTGTGAAGAAGTTAAGGTGTGTAAGTGGTGAAGGTGTGAAGAAGTAGAAGAGTATATAAGTAGTATAGAAGTTGTGAAGCCGTCGTGAAGTAGTTGTGAAGAAGTTGTTAAGCCGGTGTGAAGAAGTTGGGAATTATGATACATATCAAGAACAGACTACTTAGGTCTGGTAGTTTACTACTTAGGTCTGGTCGTTTACTGAGTTAGGTCTGTTTATGTTTTAGGTCTGGTTATGTAATGATTAAGTCTGGTAGTATATGTTAAGTCTGGTTGACTTATAAAGTCTGGTCTGGTCGTGAAGATAGGAAAGTTTGTTAGAGTTATATTAGGAAAAGATACAATGCATGTATGTATCTATATAGAAGATTTGTGTATATCTTCTGTGTCGTCTAGGGTTTCCTTGTGTTATAAAAGGATCCCTAAAGGTTGTTAGTAAACGTGTGTGAGTTGTACGAATTGATAATAGTGAATATCAATATACGAAGTTAGTGAAATCCCTGCTTGTGTTCTAAATTGTTCTTGTTAAGATTCCGCATTAACATTAACAATCACTTAGGGTTTCTCACTTAGATTGGTTCGGATTTATCCTAACTATCTACTAGGTATTCAAAACTACTTAGTGATCCATATACAATTTGTGGACCAACAAGTGGTATCAGAGCAAGGAGAGAGACTCTGAATTCGTAGAACACTAAAACCTAATTCTCACTCAAATCACCCTTCACAATGTCTGATCTCGATAAGCCTGAAACTTTCTCAATCCATAACAGTGAGGATGAGCAATCAAACCATGAAGATGAAGGAAAAACTGAAACCAGTAACTCCCAAACACAACAACAACCCATTCCTTCCACAACCACAATCTCAAACATAAAACTTCCACTACTGAAGAGAGAAGAGTATGATATATGGGCCATGGAGATGGAACATTATCTGGAATACATTGATAGTGATGTATGGAAGGTGATCCAAAAGGGAAATTCTAAGAAGAGAATTTCACAAGGGAATGATGGGCAGCTCAGAATAATGCCACCAGTATCTGCTGAGGAGATTAGGGCTGTGGAGAAGGAAAAGAAGGCCAGAACCCTGCTTCTTATGGCTATTCCTAAGGAGCATCTGCAAAGGTTTCATGGCATTCTTGATGCTAAGGAGATGTGGGAAGCAATTAAGAAACGATTTGGAGGTAATGCAAACTCCAAAAAGATGCAAAAGGCTGTTCTTAAACAGCAATTTGAAACATTTAGTGTTTCAAAGACTGAAGGTTTGGAGAAGGGCTATGACAGATTTCAACATCTGTTAACACAACTGGAAGTTCATGGTGCAGCAGTCTCGAATGAGGATGCAAATCACAAATTCCTTAGATCTTTACCATCAGAATGGGGCAATGTATCTGTGGCAATGAGGATTAAGGAGGAAGTAGACTCTATGACACCTGATGACCTTTACAATAATCTCAGGATGTTTGAAAGGGACATCAGTAACAACACTCAGGGTTCAACCAGTTCCTCAAATGTTGCTTTTGTATCTCAAAACAAAAGCAGTACTTACAAGGTTAGATCTGGTGTTAGGTCTGGTAACTATGAAACTCCTTCAAGTGAAAGGTCTGCTTCAAGTTTCACTGATGAGGTGATACATTCTTTCTTTGCCAATCAAACGGAAGATGAAAGCTTTATTAGTGAAGACCTTGAACAAATTAATGATGCTGAAGTTGAGGAGATGGATATAAAATGGCACATTGCCATGGTTGCTTTAAGGGTCAAACGATTTCAGAAGCAATATGGTAGGACTATCAACTTCAACAACAAATCACCAGTGGGATACACAAAGAGGACTGTTGAATGCTACAACTGTCACAAGCATGGGCATTTTTCAAGAGATTGTCCAGAGAAGAAGTCTGCTGATGAGAAAAGAGTTGAAGATGGGAAGATGGAGAAGAATCAGATGAGTCTGCTGACAATGGAAACTGGAGGAGTCAATTGGGGTGAGCATCCAAGAGTAAATGAGGAGTCTGATCATGCTCTCATGGCCATTGGTAATGAGGTATCATTATGCTCTAAATTATGTACTGACTCATATAATCATGTTAAGGCTTTATGTGATGAGCAGCAAGAACAAATAGGTGATCTAGAAGTAAATTTATTAGCACATAAAAATGCTGTAAAAACTTTAGAGGCACAAAAGGTCACCCTTCAAAATCAACATGCTGCTTTAAATGAAAAACTATACTTTCAAGCTAATAAGATATATGAACAAGATGAGAAGCTTAAAAGGTATAGAAAATTAGGGCTTAAAATTCAGAAGGAGAGGGATGAGCTGAGAAAAAGGGTAGATCAATGGAACAATTCAAATAAAAACCTGTTTAAGTGTTGGGATTCTCAAATTAAGTCAAATAAAAAATGTGGCTTAGGATATGAGGAAAATGAGAATATGGATATATTTAAGAATAGAGAAGAGGACTATGCTGATAAACCTTTGTACAATAGGTTTGTTAAGACTGGTGACTTTAAGGGAGTACCACCACCCTTGAGTGATGACTATACTCCTCTTGAAAAAGAGGAGTTAGATGATTCACTCTTTGTGTATGGTAAGAAAGGTCCTCAAGTGTCTAAATCAACTACCTCAGAGGACAAATCTAGTAGATATTCTTCTTGTCAATCCAATGACTCTGAAGGATCTATTGATAATTCCTCTGATCACTCTAAGTCTGAGTCAAACAATGAGGAAAAAGAGAATCCTGAACCTAAGGTTGTTATGAAGTGTGAACCTGTTGTTTCTAAACCTTTAGTGACTGAACAAAAGGCTGAAACAGTTAAACCTAGTTGTGTCAATCACATAAAAACTCCTAGGGAATCTGTTAAATTGAATGAGTCACCTAGAAGCAATAGTGTTCACAGAGAAAGTAGGAGTAGTTACAATTATGCTCCTAAAAGATGTTTTGTGTGTGGAAGTTTGAGTCATTTAATAAGAGATTGTGACTTCCATGAAAAGAGAATGAAAAGAGAGGCTGAGCAAAAGAGAATGAATGTTAATAAGGTTAATGGTTCAAATAAACCAGTTTGGAACAATGCTAATAGAGTTAATCATGCCAACCAGTTTGTTCCCAGACCAGTTCAACTTAATAACACTACCAGACCTAACTCCTTTGTTAGTTCTGGTAGACCAAATTTTGGGTCTGGATACAGAAACTTTAATGTGTATAGGCAAAATGCTAATTTTATGAGGCCTAAAGTAAATACTGGTTATGTTAACTCTGTGAGATCTAATGTGAACTCTGGTTTTGTAAGACCCAAGCAACCTTTTCAAAAACCTCAGGTGAATGAAAATTTTCAAAGAAATAATTTTTACAAAGCTCATTCACCTGTGAGAAGACAAGTTGGAAAGCAAATAGCAAAACCTTTAAAGGGAAATGGGGGTTCTGCTGTTAAGACCTCAGCATGTATGTCTTGGGATTCAAACAAAAACAAATTCATGTATAAATCCCAAAACAACAGTGGATCAGGTTCAATTAAGAAATTCAAGCATATTGATCCACAAGGCGGACCCAAGCCTACTCAGGCCTGGGTTCCTAAGAGAAACTAATTTCTCTTCTTTTTGTGCAGGATCATCCACTTTGCTATATGGAAGATAGAGGAATACTTGACAGTGGATGCTCTGGGCACATGACTGGTAACAAGAACTATCTTAATGATTTTCATGAATTCGAGGGAGGTTCTGTTACTTTTGGAGGAAGCAAGGGACAAATAACTGGTAAAGGAAGAATCATTGTGGGCAACATAGAATTTGACAATGTATCTTTTGTGAAAGAACTTGGGCAGTTCAACCTTTTCTCAATATCACAGATTTGTGATACTCAGCATAAGGTGCTTTTTACTGAAACTGATTGTCTTGTGTTGACTCCGGACTTTAAAATGCCTGAAGAACATCAAATTCTTCTTAAAGTTCCCAGACAACACAAAATGTACAGTTTTGATATGAAAGCATCTAATCCTGCAAAAGGTGCTACCTGTTTAATTGCAAAAGCTACATTGGATGAATCTAAGTTGTGGCACAGAAGGTTAGGCCATGTGAATTTCAAAAACATGAATAAACTTGTGAAGAATAACCTTGTGAGAGGTTTGCCTTCAAAATTGTTTAAGAATGATCATACCTGTGTGGCTTGCAACAAGGGAAAACAACATAGGGCATCCTGTAAGGTTAAATTAGAAAGATTAATCACTGAACCTTTGCATACCTTACATATGGATCTTTTTGGCCCTACATCTGTCCATAGTATTAATCATGCATGCTATTGCCTTGTCATTACAGATGATTGTACTAGATATTGTTGGGTGTTCTTTATGTCTAGGAAGGATGAAACTACCCCTTTGATTCAAAATTTCATTAGACAGATTGAAAACCTTATTGATAAACGAGTCAAAATCATTAGGAGTGATAATGGCACTGAATTTAAAAACAAGAGCATGCTAGATTTTTGTGGTAATAAAGGAATTAAGCAACAATTCAGTAATGCAAGAACTCCTCAGCAAAATGGAGTTGCTGAGAGAATGAACAGGACACTTATTGAGGCAGCTAGGACTATGCTTGCAGATTCACTTTTACCTACTACATTTTGGGCTGAAGCAGTCAGCAATGCCTGCTACATCTTTAATAGGGTTAGAGTGACTAAGCCTCAAAATAAAACTCCTTATGAGCTTATGTTTGGCCACAAACCAGTTGTTAGCCATATAAGACCTTTTGGGTGTCATGTTACCATTCTTGATACTTTAAGTGTTCTTGGAAAATTTGAAGGAAAGTCTGATGAAGGGTTTTTACTTGGGTATGCATTAAACAGTAAAGCCTTTAGGGTTTACAATCTAGTATCCAAGAAAGTAGAAGAAAATCTGCATGTAAACTTTCTTGAGGAAAAACCCAATGTCAAGGGAATTGGTCATAGGTGGATGTTTGATATTGATTATTTAACTGATTCTATGAATTATGTTCCTGTCTCCAAGGAAAATCAAATTAACCCTATTGCAGGTACCCAAGAAGCTACTAACATTACAGGTACCAAAGATTCTTCAAATTCAGGGAACATTGATGATATGGCTGAGCTTGTTGTGATTCCATCCACAGAGAACAAGTCTGATGCAGCTGAAGCAGTCATCAAGGATTCTTCACCTCAGAAAACAGACTCTGAAGTTAAGTCTGGCAAAGTCAAATCATCTAGCATGAGCAGTACTTCACTTTTTAAGTCTGGTAGTGATGTTCTACCAGACCCTTCCTCAAATGCTGAATGTGCTGATTCTGAGATGCCAGAACTTGAAGTATTTCCTAATCCTAATGAAGGTGTTTTTAATGGGGCTTCCTATGATGAAGGAGGTATTATTACTGATTTCAACAACTTACCCACTGAAGTGGATGTAAGTCCAACCCCCACTCTCAGGATTCACACCATTCATCCCAAGAGCCAAATAATTGGTAACCCCAAGTCTGCTGTTCAAACAAGAAGTAGAGTGCAACATCAGTCTGCTTCTCTTGCACTCATTAGCCTGATCAAGCAACAACAAAGGGTCAACCATAAGGACCAGCAACATTGCTTATTTGCTTGCTTTCTTTCTCAAAGTGAACCCACTACAGTTTCTGAAGCTTTAGGGGAGGAAAGTTGGGTAGAAGCCATGCAAGAAGAGTTGTTGCAGTTCAAGCTACAGAAAGTATGGGTTCTTGTAGACCTACCTAATGGAGCTAAAGTTATTGGTACTAAATGGGTCTTCAGGAATAAAAGGGATGAAAGAGGGGTGGTTGTAAGGAACAAAGCAAGGTTGGTAGCTCAAGGATATAAACAGGAGGAGGGCATAGATTATGATGAGGTTTTTGCTCCTGTAGCAAGGATTGAAGCTATCAGGTTATTCTTGGCTTATGCATCATTTATGGGATTCAAGGTATATCAAATGGATGTCAAAAGTGCTTTCCTTTATGGCACTATTGATGAAGATGTGTATGTACATCAACCTCCTGGCTTTGAGGATCCTGCTAACCCCAATCAAGTGTATAAGGTCATTAAAGCTCTATATGGTCTTCATCAGGCTCCTAGAGCTTGGTATGAAACTCTTTCTCAGTTTCTTGAAGAACATGGATACATCAGGGGTGTAATTGACAAGACATTATTTATCAAGAGAGATCAGAAGGATATTATTCTTGTCCAAATTTATGTGGATGATATCATTTTTGGATCCACAAGAAAGTCTTGGTGTGATGAATTTGAAGGTTTAATGAAGAGCAGGTTTGAAATGAGTTCAATGGGAGAACTTACATTTTTCTTGGGATTGCAAGTTAAGCAAAAGGATGATGGACTTTTTATTTCTCAAGACAAATATGTTGCAGAAATTTTGAAAAAGTTTGAATTCTCAAATGTGAAGGCAGCAGTCACTCCCATGGAGAACAAAGTGCCTTTAACAAAGGATGAAGATGCTGCTGATGTGAATGTGCATCTTTACAGATCCATGATAGGTTCCCTCATGTATCTTACTGCTTCTAGACCTGATATTATGTATGCAGTTTGTATTTGTTCACGTTTTCAGGTACAACCAAAGACTTCACATCTTCATGCTGTGAAGAGAATCTTTAGGTACTTAAAGGGCAAATCAAATTTGGGCCTTTGGTATCCTAAGGAGTCAGCTTTTGATCTGACAGCTTATTCAGACAGTGACTATGCTGGTGCAAGTCTGGATAGGAAATCAACAACAGGAGGTTGTCAGTTCCTTGGAAGGAGGTTAATATCTTGGCAATGCAAGAAGCAGACGATTGTGGCTAATTCAACTACTGAGGCTGAGTATGTAGCAGCTGCTCATTGCTGTGGACAAGTTTTGTGGATTCAGAATCAGATGCTGGACTATGGTTTGAATTTTATGAATACTGTTATCCATATAGATAATAAGAGTACTATCTGTATTGTTAAGAATCCAGTATATCACTCTAAAACTAAGCATATAGAAATAAGGCATCACTTCATTAGGGATTGCTTTGAAAAGAAGTTGATTAGAGTGGAGAAAATACATACAGATTTTAATGTTGCTGACCTGTTAACTAAGGCATTTGATGGTCCTAGATTCAATTATCTGGTAGTTAACATTGGAATGATGAACCCCTAGTTTGAATTAAGGGGAGGTTTGGCCTAAGGGAGGTCAAACTGTGAAGTATGTAAAGTATGAATACTTACCAGCATTTAGGTTGTTTATTTTAGTTCTGATTTTAGTTCTGTTAATGATGTGAAAAAAAAAAAAAAAAAAAATATATATATATATATATATATATATATATATATATATATATATATATATATTGGTTTGTTTTATCTATATCTTTTATTTCTTTTATAGGCAATGCTGGATTAAGTATATTTTCACAAGTTGTTGAGTGAGACTATTGGAACTTCTCACTTGGTGGAGGTGCTTTGCACTAACACATCAAAAGGTTATCAGTCCACCTTGTCTCATCAACACAAGGACTGGCTAATCCTGAGCAAACGGCTAACAGGTAAAGATTGCTCAAATCCGTTTATGGCTGACAATTTGCCAAAAATTGTATGGTATTCAACTCACCATATCTAAGATAAGTGAAGAGTTGGCTAGCCCACAAGGTTATGGCTTGTGGTAAAGGCTGTGGAAAACCATAAATGGTAATCAATTCACCATGATGAGGTGCTTTTCCATCAAAGAATTGACTAGTCCAGAAGCAAACGGCTTTTGGTAAAGACTTAACAAATCCGTTGATAAGCTGATGATTTGCTTAAAATCATATGGTTATCAGTGTACCATGGTCTTACACACCAAAACATTTGGCTACTCCAGTAGAAATAGCTATTGGTAAAGAGACATCAAATCCATTAAATTTCAATGATTCACCTCTCACAGATGTTAACACATCTGGAAGTGATGAGAATAGCTATGAAACTTAATATGAATTGATGTACATATAGTCATTGTTGCTGCCAAGTCCATATCAGAAGAGCTTATCAAGATTCAAGCTGCTAGAAAGGAACAAGACCTAAATACATTTCAAAGTGTTCAAGATTCAATCCTCAGAAGGCTAAATCAGAAGAACTTGAAGTTCATGAAGCATGAAGATCAAGTTAGGGGAGGATTGTTGGGAATTATGATACATATCAAGAACAGACTACTTAGGTCTGGTAGTTTACTACTTAGGTCTGGTCGTTTACTGAGTTAGGTCTGTTTATGTTTTAGGTCTGGTTATGTAATGATTAAGTCTGGTAGTATATGTTAAGTCTGGTTGACTTATAAAGTCTGGTCTGGTCGTGAAGATAGGAAAGTTTGTTAGAGTTATATTAGGAAAAGATACAATGCATGTATGTATCTATATAGAAGATTTGTGTATATCTTCTGTGTCGTCTAGGGTTTCCTTGTGTTATAAAAGGATCCCTAAAGGTTGTTAGTAAACGTGTGTGAGTTGTACGAATTGATAATAGTGAATATCAATATACGAAGTTAGTGAAATCCCTGCTTGTGTTCTAAATTGTTCTTGTTAAGATTCCGCATTAACATTAACAATCACTTAGGGTTTCTCACTTAGATTGGTTCGGATTTATCCTAACTATCTACTAGGTATTCAAAACTACTTAGTGATCCATATACAATTTGTGGACCAACTGTGAAGAAGTTGTGAAGCCGGTGTGAAGAAGTTGTAAATTAGTTGTGTGAAGTTGGGAGATTGGTTCTAGCTAAGATTAGAACTCGACATTTAGCTATGTGTCGTTAAACCGGTGTAAGCAAAAGTTGTGTAAGGTTTTCTCCGCCATAAGGGAGCTTGTTGATATAGTGAAGAAAACTCTCGAGTTAGGTGCTCGGGGAGTGGAGTAGGGCAAGGAAGGTGTCCTTGTAGCCGAACCACTATAAATCCTTTGTCTCGCGGTTAGATCTTTCAATCTCTATCTTTCATTTTATTTTATTACTTTACTTGCATTGTTAATTTAGATCTACTTACATTTGTTCATATTGTTCAAGAATTGAGTTCACATAAATTCGAATCTAAGTCTTTAAAAGTAAACAAAGTTTTTTTAATAAAAATTTAAAAGACGTAAAACTATTCAACCCCCCCCTTCTAGTTTTCCACAATTGGTATCAAGAGCCACGTCAAACAAGATTTTTAAAATAAACCGTATTTTAAAAACTTGAAACAATCTATGGAATCTGAAAAATATTTAGAAGGGCAATCCATGCAAAGACCACCACTATTTGAGAGTGATGGTTTTCTTTATTGGAAAAATATATTCGAAACTTATGTGAAATCAAAAGATCTTGATCTTTGGCATGTTATTACCTATGGTGATTTTCCCCCTATTCAAAATAATCCCTTAACTAAAATAGATGAAATTGTACCTTTTGAAAAATAAAATGATGATTTGAAAAAGAAACTAGCAAAAAATAATGAGGCTAAAATGGTAATTTATAATGCGTTACCACTTAAAGAATATGAATGAATTTTTATGTGTCAAACCGCAAAAGAAATTTGGGATTCTTTACTAATCACTCACCAAGGTAATAGTCAAGTCAAAGATAACGAAATAGATCTTCTTGTTCAACAATATGAACAATTTACAATTCCTGAAGAGGAATCTATTGATAATGCATTCGCTAAATTTAACACTATCATCACAAGTTTAAAAGCACTTGATGAAACTTTTTCTAGCAAAAATTGTGTAAGGAAATTTCTTAGGGCATTACATCCAAAATGGCGCGCGAAGGTCACGGCTATTGAAGAATCGAAGAACTTGATGACGTTATCGCTTGATGAACTTATCGGCAACTTGAAGGTTCATGAAGAAATTATAAAAAGAGACTCGAAAACGGTCAAGAGCAAAAAAGATCAAATAAAATCACTTGCGCTAAAAGTCAAAAAGGAAATTAGTGATGATGATGATTCAAGTGACGATAGTGAAGACGAAGAATATGCAATGGCCGTAAGAGAGTTCAAGAAATTCTTTAAGAGACGAGGAAGATTCACAAGACAACCACGAGATGAAAGAAGATCGCTCCAAAGAAGTAGGAATGATAACTATGGGAAAAGAAAGTGCTTTAGATGTGGAAGTCCAAACCATCTCATTGGCGAATGTCCGAAGCCACCGGGTTATGATTACCAAAGCGCCTTTGTTAGTGGAGCATGGAGTGATAGCGACAAAGACGAAGCGGACAAAGCAAACGACGAAAAATGTCTTGTAGCTCAAGCTACCGATGAAATATGCCTAGGAATAAATTTGGAGCCTGACGAATGGATTAAGGATAGTGGATACTCGAAACACATGACGGGGAATCGCAAGCTATTCTCCTCTTACAAGCCTTACAACGGAGGTAACATTATTTTCGGTAGTGACTTTCGTGGTAAAATCATTGGCAAAGGTACGATTTCTCAAGACTCTCTAACTATTGAAAATGTTGAGCATGTAGATAATTTAACATACAACTTGCTTAGTATAGGACAAATATGTGATAATAAGTGTAGAGTTACCTTTACCGATAGAGATAGCGAAATAGTTAAGGACGAAAAGGTCATAGGTAGAGGAATTAGGAAAGGTGGCGTATATGTAATGAAACTAGGAAATAAACTGGAAGATAAAATATGTCTAGCAACATTAGATGAAAGCTCTACATTGTGGCATAGGAGATTACGTCACGCTAATATGCAACAAATACAATCCCTAGCCTCTAAGGAATTAGTTAGAAATTTGCCAAACCTAAGATATGACCAACACTTTTGTGATGCTTGTAAAATGGGAAAACAAGCACACGCTAGTTACAAAGCTAAGAATATAGTCTCCACTACTAGATGCCTAGAATTATTACACATGGATCTTTTTGGTCCATCCGCAGTGCGGAGTTACGGAGGTAACCGATATACCTTGGTAATTGTAGACGACTATTCACGATACACGTGGACTAGATTTTTAAGTGATAAAACCGAAGACTTTAATAAGTTTGAAATATTTAGTAAAATGATTCAAAACAAACTAGGATGTTCCATAGTATCTATTAGGACGGACCATGGTCGGGAATTTGATAACGAAGTGCAGTTCGGAAAATATTGTGATTTAAATGGTATATCTCACAATTTCTCCGCTCCTCGCACTCCACAATCAAATGGGGTAGTAGAAAGAAAGAATCGTTCCTTACAAGAAATGAGTAGAACAATGCTAAATGAACAACCTATCCCACAAAAATTTTGGTGTCACGCCGTAGATACGTCAACATACATAATAAATAGAGTCTCAATTAGGCGAATATTAGGAAAAACCCCATATGAATTGTTAAGAGGTAGAAAACCTAATCTAAATTACTTTAGGGTATTCGGGAGCAAATGTTTTGTTCTCAATACAAAGGATTACCTTACTAAGTTTGATCCTAAGTCGTACGAAGGAATCTTTCTAGGGTATTCGCAAAATAGTAAAGCTTATATAATACTTAATAAACATACTATGAAAATAAAAGAATCTTTGAATGTAACATTTGATGAAACTCCACTACCACCTAAAACATTGGCCCTAGAAGATGATGACCTAGTCGAAGAAGAAGCTATTGAGGTTTGTAAAACTAAACCCTTAGGTGGTGATAATGAAAATATAACACTAGGAGAAAACGAAATAGTAAATATTAAAGAATCAAAATCACACCCAATAGATAATATAATAGAAAGCCTAAATCAAAGAACCCTTAGATCACAAGCTCAAGATAAAAATAATTTCTTTTGTTTTCTCTCAACAATAGAACCTAAAAATATAAATGAAGCCTTAAAAGATGAAAGTTGGGTTATGGCTATGCAAGAAGAACTAAATCAATTTAAGACTAATGACGTTTGGGAACTAGTCCCAAATCCCATGAACATGACCATCATAGGAACTAAATGGGTATATAGAAATAAGTTGGATGAAAATGGAATTGTTACTAGGAACAAAGCTTGGTTAGTCGCCCAAGGTTATAATCAACAAGAAGGAATTGATTATGACGAAACTTATGCCCCCGTAGCTAGATTAGAATCTATAAGAATACTCCTTTCCTATGCATGCGCCCTAGACTTTAAGTTATTTCAAATGGACGTGAAAAGTGCATTCCTTAACGGTTTTATCAATGAGGAGGTATACGTGGCACAACCTCCAGGATTCATTGACTTCGCAAAACCTAATTATGTTTATAGACTCAAGAAAGCTTTATATGGACTCAAACAAGCTCCTAAGGCTTGGTATGATCGATTAAAAGCTTTTCTCATTAAACATAATTATTCCATGGGAATGGTAGGTAAAACTCTTTTCACGAAAAAGAAAAGCCCAAATCTCATCATTGTTCAAATATATGTCGACGACATTATATTTGGATCTACTTGTCAGGATATGTGTGATAAATTCGCCAAATTCATGCATGATGAGTTTGAGATGAGTATGATGGGTGAACTTAATTTCTTCCTAGGATTACAAATAAAACAATTAGAAGATGGAATATTTTTTAATCAATCTAAGTACATTAAGGAGATGCTTAAGAAATTTGGATTAGAAGACTCTAAGCCTATGAAGACACCGATGTCTACGAAAGTAAAACTCACAAGAGATGAAGAAGGTGAGTCCGTAGAAAACACTAAGTATAGAGGGATGATAGGTAGTTTACTATACTTAACGGCAAGTAGACCGGATATCATGTTAGTGTCTGCCTTTGTGCTCGCTTTCAAGAGGATCCCAAAACCTCTCACCTAGAAGCGGTTAAACGTATTTTCCGATACATTAAAGGCACTATACACTTAGGATTATGGTATCCTAAGGGATCCGGCATAGAAACCATTGTCTATGCGGATTCGGATCATGCGGGAGACTACGTGGATAGAAAGAGCACTAGCGGTATTTACACGTTTATGGGATGTTGCCTAACATCTTGGTTTTCGAAGAAGCAAACCACTCTTGCTATTTCTACTACAGAAGCCGAATACGTAAGCGCTGGAAAGGCATGTCAACAAGCACTATGGATGAAACAAGCTCTTGTAGATTATGGCATTAGGTTAGATAATATCTGTAACACCCCGACCCGACAAGGGTAGAGATGTCACAACAATGGTGACATATTAGAAACATACATAAGCATACACCTTCAATAATACAAAGAAGTACAATGGTTACAAGAAATTACAAGGAAATACAGAATTACAGAGGAATAAATACTAAGTCTGAAAATAAAAATTCTTCTAGTCATCTCTATAACAAAATATCTATCACAGTGTAGTCTTCTAAGTCCAATGATACTCTCCACTCATACCCAGCTTCCTACTAAAACCTGCCGCAGGAAAAGAAATGCGGCTGAGCTACGAGAGCTCAGTGAACAGATATAACGGTAACAAGCAGTAATAAAGAATAGTACAGAGTATCAGAAATATAGTCATGCAGATATAATCAGAATCAAAGGATAAATAAAGGAGTAAGGATAAAGGATAGGGAATAATAAGTAGGTAAAGGAAAAAGGAAATAGTGCAAGGTATAATAATGGTCAAAGGTAAGTAATGTATATGGTAAAGGTAAACAGTAATCCACCACGAGCCCAGAAACAGAGATATAATATATATAACCATGCCATCATCATCAATCAGAGGGGTGTCCTCTCAGTAACCAGATAATATGAGGGGTGTCCTCATGTATCAAATGGAGTAGCTAGCTCCCAGATATGTGAAAGACGTGTATCGCACACACCATCAGTCACTAGAGATATAACAGATAATATAAACAGATAACAGAAATCAGATCAGATCTAGGATGCATCCATACGCCCCAGGTGGCCAGAGTCTACCAATACACACCAGATAAAATAAAGTCAGGGACGGGACAGGTCATCACTCTCCTGCCCTAGAGTCATGCCATCGGTGCATCAATGACATGGACATGAAACCCTCATGCCTAGTGAGGTGGCTCGGGTATCAAACCGTGGGTCAAAGGTCAAGTATCATGTCATAAACAGAGGGTCATGTCAAAAGGTTCAGATTATAAGGTCCATGTCAGATGTTACAGAAGTGTATATCAGAGGTTCAGAAATCAGATAGGTTTATACCAAAGTTTATAACAATGTTCAAGTCCAGGTTCAGAAATAGTATATCAGATTAATACTTATATCAAAGTTCAAATTAAGTTTCAAACAAGAGTTTATAACCAGGTTTAGAATAAGGTTCAAATCAACGTTCAATAGGTCATATCAAAGGTCCATAATCAAAAGGTTTATAGATTCATAGAAAAGATTTAATTCAAAGGTTTCATATTAAACTTGTATTTAAAATAATCTTTCAGTGACTTTCATAAAATCATGTTTAGTAAAACCTTTTATAAATATAGTCTTTAAAAGAGATTTTCATAAAACCTTTAGTCCTTTAGTGCAGTTCCAATTCAAAAATTGGTATAACATCGTATCCAAAACTTTTCAAAAACATTTTCATATCATTAAGGAAAGTTTCCAATTTCAGTTCTAATGTCAAAATGAATCTTCAGGGTATTCAGAGGTTTGCATATTCAGGTCACAAGGTGAAAAACGAATCATGTCAAGTATCAAGGAATAAAACAGGGTTCAGTTTATCAAGGGAACTCAGAATCAGATAACATGTCAGAAGGTTCATAATCAAATTCTTATAACAAGGTTCTAATCAGGGATTTATAGGCAAGGGAATCATATGAAAGGTTCAAGTAAAGGGAATCATAGCAATGGCATTAATACAGAAACTGACAGATCAGAAAATGAAAGAGATCATGAGAAACCTTACAAGAAAGGTCAGAATATCTGTACCTTATACCGCAAGTGACAAACACAACAGAAAATATAGAGGTCGGACTTAAACTCCATCTTCAGCGAATCTACACGAATCATGACTGTCTTATTAAAAGCTTATTTAATTCAGATTACTTATTTTAGTCGGCTTTTCAGAATTAACAGATTTCCATATTTAACAAGATACTATTATTACATAGTAGGTTAAGTCCTTATTTACAGATTATTATGGGATTAAGGTATATTTTATCAAGTTGCAAAACTTTAGGGTTAATTATGACAGATTTTCATATTTTAGGGTTTTAAATGCAAATATTCTAAATTCAAAGGTCTAACATGAAAATACTTTAAGTTACTGATTTAAATACTCATTTTATTCAGAATGACATCCTAATCCCTTTAGTTTCACAGATTACAGTTTATACCCCTCTAGTTTCAATATTTACAAAACAAACCCTAGATTTACATAATTCATGATTTAATCCCTGTAATATCCATATTTACCAAACAAGCATATTATTTTACAAAATTACAGAATGTAACCTTAGAATTAAGTATAGTACGAATCAGACCCTCAGAATTCAGAAATTACACATTTGGTCCCTTAACTTTACAAAACTTATAATTCAAATCATAATCTAATAACAATTACATATTAAGCCCATAAATACTCAAATTTACACATTACACCTTTAATATCAGTATTTACACGAGACACCTTCGAGTTTCTATTATTTACACTTTTAGTCCCTCTATTTTAATTTATTTCAATTCGACACCATAATTACCAATTAAATCCTTTTTTTGCAAATTTTACACATAGGACCCTCATGTTATAATTTTTATACATTATCCCAGATCTATATAACATTTCAAAAATATCCCACAAGTTTCAATAATTACAAACCACCCCATTTACATTTTATTTTCAAATCGGTAGACATTTTATATTAACAAAACTTTACCCTAATTATCCCAGTCATTATACAATCATTACAACATCATTAAAATGCATTAAAAGTCCAGATTTCACCATATAAACCCTAATTCAAATCGGTACATTAGGGTTTTATCTTTTTCCTTTATTTTCTCACAAAACCCGATTTACACAATAATTCGAAAACCATGATTTTAAGCTTCAACAATTCGAAAGGATATTTTTCTGATGTTATATGACACATATAGAACCCACGAAAAATATATAAGAGATCCAAAAAAATCGCATGAATTATATAGATTTTATTTACGTTTTTAGGGTTTATAACACATAAATTATCATACGATCATTATATCATGCATGATTCGATTCTACCATTTTATACACGTTATATATGATGTGGAGAGTGCCAGAAAAATACCAGAAATATTTTAGAACGAAAGAACCAAGCGTTGTGATTTTGTGTTACTTGGCTCACTATTTTTGACACCAAAAATCACCACGATCAAACGAGCGATCCCAGAACCTTTTAGCTATTTTTTCCACCTTCTTAGTACTTGGAAGATCACCAGAAAATTTCTTCTCCACCTCAAAAAAATCGGATCACGAGTGTGTGTATTTTTGTGTGTGTCGATTTGGTTTTTAGGGTTTATTAATAAGAAAATAAATCATGGTTGGTTATGTAAGGTAATGCCGAGAAATGGGGGGAAGATGGGCTAAAGAACCGGATTTTCACTTGACCATATCAATTTTCCCATTTTAACTTAATTTCCTTAATTAATTTTGTAGTTAAATAGATTTAAATAATAAAAATTATATCATAAGTATTTTAATTATATAAATTCGGTCCAAGGTGTATTTTAGGTGCAATATAAATTTTGTACATTGTAAAAATGTTAAAAGTTTGTCTCAAAATTATTTCGCTTCATATGTAGTTCATTACCAGAGATTCGGAATTAATTTGGTACTTTATATAAGCTTTAATTGAATTTTAAAGTTTCAGGGGCAATTTGGTCATTTTACATGTTTTAGATTTTAGGGTTTTACAACTCTTCCCCTCTAAAAAAAATTTTTGTCCTCGAAAATTTGAAGTCGCAAGGTGAAACGAAGTCGTAGCAAGTCGCAACAGATCATCGTAATATTCTCATGCCCGAGGAGGTTCTTCCAAAAGATCTTCAGACCAAAAGTTTCTCATGACTCATATCAAAACGAGGTGGGTTCAGATTCCTCAGAAGGAGACAAATTAGGTTGATTCCGAACAAAAGGTCCATGCAACATAAAATGGACGATAGGTGAATCTTCAGAAAGCTCGCATGCAATACGAACAATATTTCAAATCAAATTGACTGTGTCAACAGTATGGAGCTCTTCAAAGAGTTTTCAAGATTCATAACTGAGGTCAACAGAATGCAGAACGAGAGTCCAAACTCATCCAGATATCTAGTGAATGGAAACAGAGTATACGCATAGGTAGAATGAACCTAATGTCTCACTAATCACGGATAAACCAACGGAGATCAGATTCTAAACTTCTTAGGTACTCCCCCAAGATATCCTATGGCCATAATGAGTGCACGTTATATGGTGTAAGTATTATCACGTTGATCAGGCGTCATAATACTAGCACCACATAAATATGCCTTCATGATGATCATACTTTATCTCGAGTCGTGAGTATAACAACCTATCTTAATCCACCTAGTACTTCTACAGTCTCAGAGTCAACCAGATCAAAGTCATAGTCAAGAGAGAAATAAGACTATTAGCAAGAGTATCGGAATTTCCAGATTGCCTAGCAGAGTAAGGCACGCCGTCACAAGCATCAGATTTTCCACAGTTCGCCAAAATTCCTCATAACAAAACCATCATCGAACATACGAAAATAAGCACGGGGCTGAAATGCTTCTAGGAAACTTAAATCATTAGCGGATCTTATCATGATATAACGAAGCTTAAGGGAGTCAACGGAAATGAAAACTAATCGTCAATAACTTCGGTCTTCACAGAATCAATTCTTCCAAACATAAAAGGTCTGATTCAGAAATCCGTTCATTCAAAACATCTACTCTCTTCAAGTCCGGTTAATATTTCTTCGTTTTCCCATCAATCTGGAAGTGAAGCAAAATCGTCTGGTTCATCACGCCTCCTGCAGTTCTTCTTGGAATTTGATGGAGTAATGTGAATTTCTGGCACGATCTTTAAGTTTCTTCATCATCCAGTCTGCTTCCGCCTTCAATTCATCTTAGTACAACCAAGATGAATAAGGAAGTGAGACTGTACGTCTTCATCAGCTCCAGGTTCGCCGTCTTTCTTCTGCATCGCCAACACTTCTGTCTTGTAAGGAATGTCTTCACTCTTCAGGGTAGTCACCGCTGTTGTCAACTCTAGGTCAGGTAGTGAAGTAATACTTCTGATGCGTTTCTAGTTGTCTTGATGCATACGCAAAAAACCTTCTGAGTCTCTTTCTGAAATGTCTCAAAATTTGTTCCGTCTGAAGGTATGGAAACAAATTTCTATTTCAGCTTTCCAAAACTCCGTTCTCAATCAGACTAAGTTGTTTCTCTCTGGTCACGAAATTTATCAAGGGTAACGCAAGTTGTAAACGTCTTCAGAATTCTGATGCAAGGTTCAAAAGATTTCAGTTTACCATTTTGTTATCGGTCTTGACCATTCGGTGATAGTTTCAAAATTTGCGGGATTTAAAAGGGATATTCTCAATCAAGAAAAACCGTTGTCTCAACAGATATCGATCTCTCAGAATGCACAAGTGATCGTCAAATTTCTTACAAAGTGCAAAAATGATTTTCATGTTCTTCTTCGTCTCCGAATGTACTATTAAGTCATACAATGACCATTTGCCCAAGTACTCACGAGAACACATTCATTTATCAAATTTACAGAATAGTCAGAGCTTTAGCTAATACTATTAGCGTCACAAATCTTTATATCAGTCATTACAAATGCGGACAGCGATCTCAAGAATAACCTCAATTCATATTTCCATCTGAAGGAAACTTCGCGCTCTGAAATTGAATAGATACAAAGTCGTTTCAGGCTGGAGAAATAAGGGTTCCAAATAGCAATACGGTTCAGCTTCCAGAATCAATACATGTCTCCTGTCATCATTCTTCTTTATCGCGAACAAAACTGAAATACGCCAAGAAAATACACTTAAGCAAACTTACTTCTCACTCCGGTGGAAAATTTGGTGGTTCAATCAGAAATCGTGTTCAGAAAATTCAGGGTGCCAAGTAATTTTCAAGATAAGGTTCATTCATTGTTGTACGAAATGGGTTCAAGGAAAACTTCATAATCGTGAACATAACACACGAGTCTTCAGAGTAATAATGATAGTCCAGAGTTTAACAATCGGTAATCATGGTAGGGAGTTCAAAATTGTTTCAAACGTCAAAGGTGAGACATAGGAGGATAGTTGTCAAACAAACAATCCTTTATCAGAATAACATTAGAGTTAACAGTCCACAGAAAGACAGATCAACAAAGCAAATCTTATCGTCCAAAATGAGAGGGAAACATTCTTATACTCGTGGTTAAACACCACAAGACTTCTCATAGGGACAGAGATGGTTAAGACGAAATCAAATGGTGTCAGAAATTTATTGATGCTTATCAAGAGACAAGAGACAATTAACAGAAGGTATCAAATGCTTATCAAAAGCAGAAGACAAATAACAGAAGGTGTCAAGTACGTCATCGCCAAGGAGATTTTTAGAATGCCCGAAGAGGCATCAAAATGATTAACAGAAGGATCAGAGGTCAGAGTCGGACTCTGCAGACAAGGATCATATAATGTCAGACCATATTATGCAGTTCTCAATGCCTTCCAGATTTATTTAATTCTCAAATCTTGGGTAGTGCAAAGCATAAGCTTTCAATTTCTAAAAGTGATCTTAACAGACTTAAATCAAAAGTAGGGCACGAATCAGAGTGATGCGGAAGCAAAATACTTAAACAAACGCCTTATAGTCTACCCATTCCTTACTGGTCAAAACTTAAGTTCATATCAATAAATCCTAAAGCAAGTTCTCAAGGTGTTCTCCTATGTTCTTACAGTGGAAGCCTAATGGTCCAGAACTCACAGGTCAAGGGTAAATGTATTACGAGTCGCAGCCTGTCGCTCTGATACCATAAATTGTAACACCCCGACCCGACAAGGGTAGAGATGTCACAACAATGGTGACATATCAGAAACATACATAAGCATAAATCTTCAATAATACAAAGAAGTACAAAGGTTACAAGAAATTACAAGGAAATACAGAATTACAGAGGAATAAATACTAAGTCTGAAAATAAAAATTCTTCTAGTCATCTCTATAACAAAATATCTATCACAGTGTAGTCTTCTAAGTCCAATGATACTCTCCACTCATACCCAGCTTCCTACTAAAACCTGCCGCAGGAAAAGAAATGCGGCTGAGCTACGAGAGCTCAGTGAACAGATATAACGGTAACAAGCAGTAATAAAGAATAGTACAGAGTATCAGAAATATAGTCATGCAGATATAATCAGAATCAAAGGATAAATAAAGGAGTAAGGATAAAGGATAGGGAATAATAAGTAGGTAAAGGAAAAAGGAAATAGTGCAAGGTATAATAATGGTCAAAGGTAAGTAATGTATATGGTAAAGGTAAACAGTAATCCACCACGAGCCCAAAAACAGAGATATAATATATATAACCATGCCATCATCATCAATCAGAGGGGTGTCCTCTCAGTAACCAGATAATATGAGGGGTGTCCTCATGTATCAAATGGAGTAGCTAGCTCCCAGATATGTGAAAGACGTGTATCGCACACACCATCAGTCACCAGAGATATAACAGATAATATAAACAGATAACAGAAATCAGATCAGATCTAGGATGCATCCATACGCCCCAGGTGGCCAGAGTCTACCAATACACACCAGATAAAATAAAGTCAGGGACGGGACAGGTCATCACTCTCCTGCCCTAGAGTCATGCCATCGGTGCATCAATGACATGGACATGAAACCCTCATGCCTAGTGAGGTGGCTCGGGTATCAAACCGTGGGTCAAAGGTCAAGTATCATGTCATAAACAGAGGGTCATGTCAAAAGGTTCAGATTATAAGGTCCATGTCAGATGTTACAGAAGTGTATATCAGAGGTTCAGAAATCAGATAGGTTTATACCAGAGTTTATAACAATGTTCAAGTCCAGGTTCATAAATAGTATATCAGATTAATACTTATATCAAAGTTCAAATTAAGTTTCAAACAAGAGTTTATAACCAGGTTTAGAATAAGGTTCAAATCAACGTTCATTAGGTCATATCAAAGGTCCATAATCAAAAGGTTTATAGATTCATAGAAAAGATTTAATTCAAAGGTTTCATATTAAACTTGTATTTAAAATAATCTTTCAGTGACTTTTATAAAATGATGTTTAGTAAAACCTTTTATAAATATAGTCTTTAAAAGAGATTTTCATAAAACCTTTAGTCCTTTAGTGCAGTTCCAATTCAAAAATTGGTATAACATCGTATCCAAAACTTTTCAAAAACATTTTCATATCATTAAGGAAAGTTTCCAATTTCAGTTCTAATGTCAAAATGAATCTTCAGGGTATTCAGAGGTTTGCATATTCAGGTCACAAGGTGAAAAACGAATCATGTCAAGTATCAAGGAATAAAATAGGGTTCAGTTTATCAAGGGAACTCAGAATCAGATAACATGTCAGAAGGGTTCATAATCAAATTCTTATAACAAGGTTCTAATCAGGGATTTATAGGCAAGGGAATCATATGAAAGGTTCAAGTAAAGGGAATCATAGCAATGGCATTAATACAGAAACTGACAGATCAGAAAATGAAAGAGATCATGAGAAACCTTACAAGAAAGGTCAGAATATCTGTACTTCATACCGCAAGTGACAAACACAACAGAAAATATAGAGGTCGGATGTAAACTCCATCTTCAGCGATTCTAAACGAATCATGACTGTCTTATTAAAAGCTTATTTAATTCAGATTACTTATTTAGTCGGCTTTTCAGAATTAACAGATTTCCATATTTAACAAGATACTATTATTACATAGTAGGTTAAATCCTTATTTAAAGATTATTATGGGATTAAGGTATATTTTATCAAGTTGCAAAACTTTAGGGTTAATTATGACAGATTTTCATATTTTAGGGTTTTAAATGCAAATATTCTAATTTCAAAGGTCTAACATGAAAATACTTTAAGTTACTGATTTAAATACTCATTTTATTTAGAATGACATCCTAATCCCTTTAGTTTCATAGATTACAGTTTATACCCCTCTAGTTTCAATATTTACAAAACAAACCCTAGATTTACATAATTCATGATTTAATCCCTGTAATATCCATATTTACCAAACAAGCATTTTATTTTACAAAATTACAGAATGTAACCTCAGAATTAAATATAGTACGAATCAGATCCTCAGAATTCAGAAATTACACATTTGGTCCCTTAACTTTACAAAACTTATAATTCAAATCATAATCTAATAACACTTACATATTAAGCCCATAAATACTCAAATTTACACATTACACCTTTAATATCAGTATTTACACGAGACACCTTCAAGTTTCCAGAATTTACACTTTTAGTCCCTCTATTTTAATTTATTTCAATTCGACACCATAATTACCAATTAAATCCTTTTTTTGCAAATTTTACACATAGGACCCTAATGTTATAATTTTTATACATTATCCCAGATCTATATAACATTTCAAAAATATCCCACAAGTTTCAATAATTACAAAACACCCCCTTTACATTTTATTTTCAAATCGGTAGACATTTTATATTAACAAAACTTAACCCTAATTATCCCAATCATTATACAATCATTACAACATCATTAAAATGCATTAAAAGTCCAGATTTCACCATATAAACCCTAATTCAAATCGGTACATTAGGGTTTTATCTTTTTCCTTTATTTTCTCACAAAACCCGATTTACACAATAATTCGAAAACCATGATTTTAAGCTTCAACAATTCGAAAGGATATTTTTATGATTTTATATGACACATATAGAACCCACGAAAAATATATAAGAGATCCAGAAAAATCACATGAATTATATAGATTTTATTTACGTTTTTAGGGTTTATAACACATAAATTATCATACGATCATTATATCATGCATGATTCGATTCTACCATTTTATACACGTTATATATGATGTGGAGAGTGCCAGAAAAATACCAGAAAGATTTTAGAACGAAAGAACCAAGCGTTGTAATTTTGTGTTACTCGGCTCACTATTTTCGACACCAAAAATCACCACGATCAAACGAGCGATCCCAGAACCTTGTAGCCAGTTTTCCCACCTTCTTAGTACTTGGAAGATCACCAGAAAATTGCTTCTCCACCTCAAAAAAATCAGATCACGAGTGTGTGTATTTTTGTGTGTGTTGATTTGGTTTTTTAAGGTTTATTAATAAGAAAATAAATCATGGTTGGTTATGTAAGGTAATGCCGAGCAATGGGGGGAAGATGTTCTAAAGAACCGGATTTTCACTTGACCATATCAATTTTCCCATTTTAACTTAATTTCCTTAATTAATTTTGTAGTTAAATAGATTTAAATAATAAAAATTATATCATAAGTATTTTAATTATATAAATTCGGTCCAAGGTGTATTTTAGGTGCAATATAAATTTTGTACATTGTAAAAATGTTAAAAGTTTGTCTCTAAATTATTTCGCTTCATATGTAGTTCATTACCAGAGATTCGGAAATAGTTTGGTACTTTATATAAGCTTTAATTGAATTTTAAAGTTTCAGGGGCAATTTGGTCATTTTACATGTTTCAGATTTTAGGGTTTTACAATGTCCCAATTATGTGTGATAACAAAGGTGCTGTAGATTTAAGTAAGAACCCCGTTCAACACTCTAGGACTAAACATATAGAGATACGTCACCATTTCCTTCGTGATAACGTTCAAAAAGGAAACATATCTATAGAAAAGGTGGCATCGAAAGATAACATAGCGGACATATTTACTAAACCCCTTAAGCATGAACTCTTTAACCACTTACGTTTAGGCTTATGAATGATGGAACAAATTGACTGAATTTTCCGCACTTTTGGTCCATCAGATGGGCGGCCCCTTAATGTTATATAGGCGGCCCCCTTAATTATTAAGGGGACCGGCCTCTCATTAAGGGGGCCAGCCATCTGATAAAACTTTTTTTTTTTTCTTCTTTCTGGCTTTCTCTCATCTGTGTCTAGGAATCTGTTTTGCACAAACCTAAAGATTGGGAAACATTTTTTTTTGCATAAACATATTTATATACAAAACCCAATCTATTTTATTCAAATCATTCTCACATCTAGGAAAATACATGAAAACCATTTTCTTTGCATTGTTGAATAATGCTAAAGACACTTTTCTTTCATGCATAAAATCTCACATGAATTGTCAAAATATATAATCTAATATATATCTTTGATATTCATATACTGAGCAAAATCAAATCAATGAGTCTTTGGATTGTTTCTTAGGAAATTTTTGCATTTAGGAGTCGAAACAATCACATCTTCACATTTGTTGCATATAGGCACACACTAGAACAAAATTGCATATCACAACTTCATTTTTGTTCCATCATCTTCTTGTTAGTTTCTAGTGCCTTTGGTCTATTCCCCCTTGCCTTATGTGATTAATAGTCTCAATATGCTTGATTACTAGATATAAATGCTTGCTTATTTGCTTAATTGATATGTCTTGCATGTATAATTATTAATATGTTACATACTTTCTTGCCTCAAAGAGTGGGACTTGCCTAAAACCAAAAGCTCAAAACATAGCCCTCCTTACCTATTTCTGCAGAAAAACTCATTTCTGGAACTCAGAATGACACCAGATGGGCGGCCCCCTTAATTCATAAGGCGGCCCCTTAATTATTAAGGGGACCGGCCCTAATTAAGGGGACCGGCCATCTGCAGGACGAGTTCACAGAATCTTTTTCTGATTTTTAGCCAATTTCATCCTACACTTCCCTAAATTCACAAACATATTCTGTCATGATCACCCCAACAAGTTTATCCATCCTTAATCACATCAATCCTCCACTATAAATAACCCCATTCCTCACCATATTCACTCATCCCATCATGTCTTCTCCCATCAACCCAAAACCAAAAACCTCAAAGCTAGCAAGGATGACCATGAAACCCGGGTGGAAAAGAAAACCTCACCCTCACAACAAGTCCATCACAAATGGTGTGACTAGACAACCAACACCTCCATCCACTTTCATTCCCAACTATTCTCCAAGATCTCAACATCACTCCATTGAACCATTTCACAAACCCCATCATGTTGGCCAAACATCCACATTCATTCCAAACTACACCTCTAAACCCCAAACCAACTTCAATGAAACCTTTGAAAACCCTCATCATTTTGGTCAACCATCAAACTTTACCTCAAACCACACACCCCAATTTCATCCATTTCCACAAAATGATCAAATCCACATTCCCACGGAAAGGCAAAAGTTTCATGAAGAGCTTAACCAAATCCACGATCTTAGTGATCTCCTTGCTATGCACCTTGCACAACGCAACAAGGGCCAACCTCCATCCTCACCCTACTCAAATTGCTTACCCCACTCTCTCAACTTAGATGAAGTCACAAACCACACCCACTATTGCCCATGTTGCATCTTCCTTCAAAAACAAATTCTCCACTTGAGTGAAGATATCTCTTGGATCGAATATCTACTCACTCGTCCTCATCCTATTCTTCCCCTAAACCGATACAACATTGTTTGTTCTAAATATTTTTGCTATGCATATATATGTCTTGTGTTCTTAACTTGTTTTTGCAGCCAAGATTTCCATAGCTCGTCTCCTTGGTGCCCTCAAACGAGGGGGAGCACACATCAAGGGGGAGTTCTCGTCCCGACAAATTTCATATCTAAAACTTGTCGGCATAACCTTTTTGATTCTACAAAAAGGGGGAGAAATAGATGTAGACTCACTAAATACTTGTCTAAAAACTAATTTTTCAATTTAATGAGTCTAGATTTTGTAATCATCAAAAAGGGGGAGATTGTTGATATAAATAATGCCTAAACACGTTATTAATATTTTTCGATATCTCTACGTTTTGATAATCACAAAATGTAAAATCATTAAACGAAAAATTATGACGTAAACAAGTATTTAGTTGTAAATATCTATTTTAACAACTCAATCACTTAAGGTATGAATGAACAAATGCTTAATGCATTATATGATCAAAGGAACATTTTCTTAATCACTAGATTTTTTATAAAATGTCAAAAACATTTTATATCTTTTAGAAAAACATTTTTGGTAATAAATAAAAAGGTTTAATCCATTATAAATTCATGAATTCAAATTTTCAACCAAAAATGGCAAAAATGTTCCAGAAAAACCTTTCCCACAAAAAGACAAAACTGGGCAACGGTCCTGAGGGGCGGCCCCCTTAATTATACAAGGCGGCCCCCTTAATTTTAAGGGGACCGCCCCGCTCCTCCAGCTGTCCAGTTTTTGCCTATAAATACTGGTTTTCCCCTGGACTTTTTCTCACCTTTTTCACCTCAAACTTTCTGTTCTAAATCTCTTCTTCTATCTTTCTAAATCCTTTGATCTTATATTCTTAAGCTTTTGTTTCAAGTGATCCAAAGCTTCAACCTCTCAAGTGCAAAAGATGAATACTTCTATCCTTCAAGACAAGAAGTATTACAACTTGGTGTATCTCTTCCATCCAAGTTGTTAGTGTATCATAATTGTAAATCATTCATTTATTTGTATAAGTTGTGAATACTTGTTAGATAGGTGTGAGCATAGTTGGTTAGGCTAGATTAGTGTGTAAGTAGTGAAGGTGTGAAGAAGTTAAGGTGTGTAAGTAGTGAAGGTGTGAAGAAGTAGAAGAGTATAAAAGTAGTGTAGAAGTTGTGAAGCCGTCGTGAAGAAGTCGTGAAGTAGTTGTGAAGAAGTTGTGAAGCCGGTGTGAAGAAGTTGTGAAGAAGTTGTGAATTAGTTGTGTGAAGTTGTGAGATTGGTTCTAGCTACGATTAGAACTCGACATTTAGCTTTGTGTCGTTAAATCGGTGTAAGAAAAAGTTGTGTAAGGTTTTCTTCGCCATAAGGGAGCTTGTTGATATAGTGAATAAAACTCTCAAGTTAGGTGCTCGGGGAGTGGAGTAGGGCAATGAAGGTGTCCTTGTAGCCGAACCACTATAAATCCTTTGTCTCGCGGTTAGATCTTTCCATCTCTATCTTTCATTTTATTTTATTACTTTACTTGCATTGTTAATTTAGATCTACTTACATTTGTTCATATTGTTCAAGAATTGAGTTCACATAAATTCGAATCTAAGTCTTTAAAAGTAAACAAAGTTTTTTTAATAAAAATTAAAAAGACGTAAAACTATTCAACCCCCCCCCCCCCTTTTAGTTTTCCACACCCACCATGATGGCAAATGATATCATTTACGAACAAAGGGAACAAAGAAAAGATAGACTACAAGAAAGCTAATAAAAAGGAAAATAAAAATCTCACTTGATATGAATCTAGTGAGTAGACCTAAACGAGATAGAAATTGAAACCTAAACTATTCCCCGGAAGCAGCGCCAAAAACTTGATGCGGCGGTTGTAAGACCTCACAAGAAGTTTTACAATCCTCATAGGCAGTGTACCTAACCGTTGTAGTATAGTATAGGTAAAACACGGAGGATTGATCGTTCTCTTGGGGAATAGTGTATGTGAAGGCCGAAGTGTATGTTGAGATAGGTCTAAAGGTGAGGGGTGAGTCTTTTTGTATTTTTTATATTTTTTATAAAAGCAAACTAAATCTCGGGGTTTGAAGAGTGGGCGTTTTAGCTACTAATTAACTAAAACAAAACTAATAATTAAACTAAATTAAACTAATAAACAAGAAAAGTAAAAGTGGTAACTCTTATGATAGGAGAATGTGTTCACTTTGATTTCCTTACTCCCTAGTTATCTCCTATTGATTAGTCGAATTGTCACGTCCTTGCTTTAATTGAAGTGTTGTATTCCTTTTTATTGGTCGTGGGGAGGTGCCGAATGCCCCAACTCTATGAACGTATAAGTCTCCCCTAAAAACCTTAAAGTCTATTAAGTTTTCTAGGATCTACAAGCCGCAATTCACGCAATAAATACAACGAGAAAAACCAACTAGTGCACTCTAGGGTTGCGTTTTATAAGATGGAAAAGCTAGTACTTATAAGAGTTAAGCTGGTTTTCTTATTCTAACGCGAGGCAATCAATTAAACAAGAGACGACAAATCAATAATCAATAACTAGGTTTCATTAGATTTAAGAAAAAACTAATAAATCTAGCCTAACATGTTAAAGTGAAGAGAAGAAAAGCATACAATCAAACAACACATAGACATATTGAATGATTAAAAATGAATTACTTATCTTCAATGAAAGATGGGTAGAAATGCTGTAAAAACCTTTACAAAGTCGCAGAAATTCGGCTCTCTAAAGTTATCCTCCAAGATGTTACAATGAACAAGAAAGATACGAAAAATATATATAGGAATACATCTGTGACGGCGTCACTCGCAAGTTGTGACACCGTCAGCTCACCTCCAATTAGGGATTCGTCTTTGATAATTCGTCGTTATGACGCCGTCCCGTTTGATCTATGACGCCGTCAGGTATGTCTTGACGCCGTCACTCTATAAAACTTCTGAGCCGTCACGTGTAAACTTTGCTCCGATTTTTGGTCTTCAAATACACCTGACGCCGTTAGGTTATAAGCTCTTCCAAAAGTTCTTAGGCGTCGCTTTTTTAATTTGCACTAGGTCTTCGTCTTCAAATACAAGTGACGGCGTCACTTAGTAAAGTGTGACGCCGTCAGACCTCCTTTTCTGACAGATTTTGTGACTTTTTCATTTTCTTCACTTTTTCGTCCGATTTAGCCCAAAACATGCCGGTTTTCAGATGTTTCTTCCCAAGTACCTAAAATGCAAAAAGAAATGAATTGTCTTTCACGGTTTTTTCAAGAATTCTTTTTAAAGTTCTGTTTGCGATTTCTACTTGATCACTCGTTTGAGGATGTTATGAAGTAGAGAAACGATGGTTTACACCATATTTCTTCATTAATTTTGACCGGATCTACACACACTCCTTGTGTTAGATGAATACTTTGAATGATGTCTAGTCTAGCACGCGGAATTTACTAGCTAGCACTTAGAAGATTTATTTGTTTGTGTTTTGTATTAACGAATCAACAAAGAATGAACAATGAACACTATATACTTCAACTTCAATGATTCAATATTATTAATAATATGAGTGATCTCCTATCACTAGGGTTTACAACCTTGAATCTTAACTAAAAACAATACTAAAAACAATCGTTTCAAAACTTTAACCTAGGCAATCCTTTTATAGACTAAGGATTCCTTTACAAGATAACTATCAACCTAATCGTATAAGTCTAACATTATAAGATATACATTAAATCTTTTCTATAATTATCTTCACACGGTTTTATCTTCACTTGAAATCATAAACAGTACAAACTTCTTCATTCAACAGTACTAACTGCTCTTTGTCTTCAAAACTCATCAGCAGTACTAACTTTCATCTTCAACAGTACTAACTGCTATAGCTTATAGATTTCTATCCCATCTGGAGTAGAAACTCTATGTACTCCACACGATTCAAACAAATACCAATACACATCTTTAACTTGTGCTTCAAATCTCCACATTGACTCTCCACTATCAGGTTCATAGATTCTCTTCAACTGAACCCATAATTCTTTGTCTTTATCTTCAATAGGATCTTTATCTCTGAATCTCTCTTTTACTAAGCTCCATAGTTGATTAAGATCTTCTCTGTCAAATCCTTTGAGTAAATCTTCAAACAATTTGTACCTTTCAGAAATATCACCAAGTCTGACTATCTTCCATCCTTTCATTCTTCCATCAGTGAACACTTCCCAGTCAATGATTGGATGTTTTACTTGTAAAGGTTTGATATAAGAAGATTCTGGAACAATCATCATCATGCTCTTGATCTTCTCATTGATTAACCCATCTTCTTCAGACTTTTGTTTCTTTGCAGCATCAGATTCAAGAACTTCTGGTTGTCTTTTCTTTTTCCTTGTCATGTCCTCTCGATTGATCTGGATCAAGTACCTTCATCATCTTGTAAATATACGTGTGATTCTTCAAATAGTGCTTCATGAAATTGAGTTTCTCCTTCCTGGTAGGTAACTTGGTCTTGTAACCTGACTTTTGCCTTTCTCTGATTCTGTGCATTAAGTCACTCCAAGTAGCTTCTTTATTTGTCTTCAAGATAAATTCTTTGAGCTCCTCTGACTTTTCTTCTTCATTTAACTCCTGATCATTAAGAATCATCACAGCATGAGCTTTTATAATACAATCAGAATCCAACAAGTATTGAAGTTGCTCATTGAACTCTTCTTGATTAAAATCTTCAGTTCTTGTTCTATTCATAAAACCAGCTATGTTCTTTTCATCATCAACAGCCATTTTCCTTGCTAATTCCTCATCTTGAGCAATCTGAGCTTTCTTAGCTTCTTCATCAGCCAAATCTTTTTCTATCATTTTCCTTGCAACTTTTGCATCATGATCTATCTGAGCTTGAGTTTTTGGTTTTAATGTCTTGAGCCTTTCAAGTTCTTGAGCTGCTTCCTCTTCCTCTTGTGTCATAGCTCTTTTACCTTTGTCAGCTCTTAAACTTTCATAAACTAGCTCAGCTGAAGTGTCACCAGTTGGAACTACTTGATGCTCTGTCTCAGTAGTTGGAACTGCTTCAACAGTTTGAACTTTTTCTGCTTCTTGGGTATCAGTCTGAACTGCTTCATGTTGTTCTTCTTCTTCCATATCTACATTACCAGAACCTATATCAAATTGTTCTTGTTCCTCTTCATTATGCCTCCCCTGAGAACTTGATCCATCCGTGTCTTTACCAAATTTCCTCCCCTGTTTGGAAGAATTTCCACCATCAGCATCATCTGAATCATCTGAGTCATCACTAGAAGAATCATCATCCAATACCATTCTTGCCCTTTTCTGCTTGAGTTGATCTTTCAGCTTTTTCACCTTTAAAGATAACCTGTTAAAAATTTTAGCAGAATTCTCCTTGTTGGCTTTGAGCTCATCCTTGGTGCTTGCAAGATCTGTCTCCAAACTTTCAACTTTGGCAACTAGCTTGGTACATAATTCCATCAATGCATTTTGGTTAGAACTAACCTCATCACTTCTAGCTGTGTGACCTGCTAGGAGAGGTGAATCATGGGGAAAGGATCTAGGAATCACTCTGGGTGTTTCCCTTCTCCTATAAGTGATGTGAAATTGAGATGGTTGGGTTCTTTCAAGTACTTGAGTGGATGTGTGATGGGGATCAGTTGGAACTGTTGAACCTTCACCCAACTCAGTTTGAAGCATTTGAGGAAACAATGGAACTGGTTCCCCTTGAAAAAGCCTACTAGCCATAGCCATATTTTGAAAAACTTTTGATTGAAAGCTAGGGGTAGCAAAAATTTCTGTTGGTTTTGTAAGCAGGTATGTCTTTTTATTCAAAAGTGTTTGAACAAACCTAGGATACATTAGAAACTTTGTTTTGCTGTTAACATTAGATGCCATACCCTCAAAAATAACTTTTGAAAAGTTAAAAACCTTCTTTGTAGACAAACAAATGAGAGCAATAGCAATATTGCTACTGAACTTCTCCCAAGCAGTCTTTTTAGGACTTAAACAATGTAAAAGGGTATGTATCAAAAATCTCCATTGAGGTGAGAAACATCCTTTTTGAAAAGTTAATTTGTGTTCAGATGTATCATACCCCATTTTGGTAAGTTCTTCCCATATTTCAGTGTTGTGCATAGTGTTAATACCATCTGAGTCATTTAATTTAAGATGTCTCCTAATTATAGACTCGGTAACAACAAAAGATACACCATCCACTTCAGAATGAATTTCTAAGTCTCCATCTTCACTAGTCAAGACAGTAGCATTCTGCCAGAACTGTGTGATGTGCGATACATAAAGAGTAGGAGAAACAATTAGAGCATACCTTATGTGAGAGTGGTTGAGAAAGTCCACAATCTCATAAAACTTTGGTCCATCTCCCTCCTCTATTTTCTCAAGAAACGCAACCTGATTATGACGCTTAACAAATTCCAATCCAGCCATTTTTAGTGATGAAAAATGAAAGATTATAGCAATACGATGATCGTTTAAATTGGAATTGAGGTTTTATGTAGTCTATTGGGGTTTATAGGAACTGTTTAGGGTTTTGCAAAATAAGCTTATGAGATAAATTACCTTTAGAAATAGAATAAATGAATTTACGGTAAAAAGATAATTATCTTTTAGAAAAATCCCTATAAGTACCTTAAGAATAACGGTATTACCCCAACGGCTATAAAATTAATTACTGACAGATTTTTACAACGGCTAGTTGAGCCGTACTAACTTTGTACTAACCGTACCAACTGTTGGAAAATTTTTGGTGAGCCATATGAACTTATTGAAAAGGATTTTAAAATACCATGGCTCAAACATAGTTTTTAGAAAACTATCAGCTATCAACGGATTTGATATGTCTTTACCAATAGCCGTTTGCTTTGGACTAGCCAACTCTTCACAGTTAGATATGGTGAGCTGATAACCATACAATTTTTGGTAAATTGTCAACCATCAACGGATTTGATTAGTCTTTACCAGATACCGTTTGCTCTAGACTAGTTGGTTCTTATGTTGGTTAGACATGGTAAACCAATTACCATTTTTTGTGTGCAAAGATCACACACTCAGCTCCAAATCACCATTACAGTCCAAAACATATAGCATTTACTTCCATGATGCTTTTCATTCATAACCTGCAAATGTTAGTCCAAAAACAAAGAAACAAGCCACAAAGAACTTGTCTCGCAATATAAAAGTATATGACTAACATTACACTAAAAAAGAAAAATTAATTTCCTTGTGGAACCTAAGCCAAAACAGACTTAGGCTTTCCTCTTGCATCAACATAATTCATTCTTTTCAAAACAATTTTAGCACCATTGGGTTTGATGGGTCTCCAAACCCAACATGCTGATGCATTCACACCATTTCCCATATTTCCCTTAGCAGTGTTTTTATTAACACCAGTACCAATTACTCTGCTAGCAATTGGAACTGCTGGCTTGGTAGCTGTTACCTTAGGTTTCCAAACTTGGTTTGTTACAGCTGCTTTGTGATGAAAGGGTCTATTAATAGTTTTTTGTGTTGGTTTAAAAACTGGTTTTGCACCTTGAACTGTTGGTCTTGGGTTAACAGGTCTAATAGGTCTGATAGTCTGAACTGTTGGTCTAGCAGTATGAACTGCTTTGGGTCCAGACCTTAAAAGAACTAATCTAGGTATCATTCTAGTGTTTGTTGGGTGAGTGGGAGGTCTAACAATGTTCACCCTAGGACTTGAATACCTATTTACCCATTTATCACAAAAGGCTGCAAGATGGTCAAAACTACCACACGAGTAACAAGCTTTCCTATAGCAGACAAAATCATCCCCTAATTGGTGAGATTTTAGGTCATTCCAATTCCTTTGGTTACCTCTTGGCTTGTTTGTGGTTCTATACATTTCTGCATACCTAACTGTTGGTCTAAAAGGTTTGGCATTTGATCTAGGCCTAACAGTATCTGGTTTAACCATCTTTGGAACTTTTGGTTCCTCAACTTTAACACTAACAGGCTTAACCACAGCCTGATCATCCTCATCATCAGAAGTCCATTCCTCAATGGTTGGAGCATCTGAGTCCTTAGCTAAGGACCTATCAGAAGACACCTTGTCCTCAGATAGTGATTTATCACGAGCACTCTTATACACAGGTTTATCAACTACACTCTCTTTAGGTTGAGGACCATATTTAAGCTCAGGTAGTTGAAATTCAGGTAGTCCTGTGTGTTCTAAGTCTATGCCTGGGGGTGTTGGAATTCCTCTATAAGGAGGTGGAACTGACTTATAACCTAGGCCTGACTTAGCTTTATTGAGAATCTGACACTCAACAATCTTACTAACACCTTGAGTTTCAAATTCTAGTGTGTCAACAGTCATTTGAATGTTCTCCTTTGCTTTCTTAACCTGTTCTAGCTCATGTTTCAACACACTAATTTCATTCTCTCTAAACATTAAGTCTCTCTTAACAATAATCATATCATCAGAAAATTTTGACTCATTACTTTTATAATGAACAATTTGTTCTTCTAACACAGCTAAAGCCCTCTTATGATTTTCTAAGTTAAAAGCAGTTTGGGTTAGCTCTTTTCTCTGATCCTCATATCTTTTCTTAAGAGTTTCTAGATCTTTTAAAGCTTCACAAGATTTAGAACATTTAGAAACTTGTACCTCAGAGTCTGAAAATGCCATGAGAGCAATCTCTGTAGATGCTTCTGCTTCCTCCTCTGCAATGTAGCTCCAGTCAAACCCTAAGCCATCAATGGCAACCATATCTTTTGAGCTTGAATCAGTAACCTCCACAACCCTTGACTTGTTTCCATATCCTCTGCTCTTTCCATCTTGTTGGCTTGGCTATCTGCACTCCCTTGAATAATGACCTTTCTTGTGGCAATTGAAACACTCAATCTTGGACTTGTCATACCCTGCAACATCATTGCTGTTTATGACAATCTTCTTGCCAGTCTTCTTCAAAAATCTCCTAGCTCTCAAGCTGAGAAGGGAGAGCTGCCACTTGATATCCATCTCTTCAATATCATCTTCATCAATCTCTTGAAGATCTGAATGAGTCAACATACTACCATTGTGTTGTGTAGTCAAGAAAGCACGATAAGTATCTTCATTCAAAAGTCCACTAGTACTGCTTGAGGTGCTAGCAGTACCAAGGTTTGCACTAGCAGTACCAACTGCTCCAGCAACTTGCACTTCTTCATCTGGACTTGAGTTACTGGGAGTTGATACAAAGGCCAAATTCCCTGAGCTTGAGCTTGATCCAGCAGACTTCTTGATATCATGTTCAACTATCTTGAAGTTGCTATAGAGATCCATTAAGCTCATGGAATCTATATCAGGCTTGTTTTTCCATACAACCACATGCATAGCCCATTTAGCTGGTAGACTCCTCAGAAATTTGGAGTTGAGATCTTCCTGAGGCATCTCAATTCCTAGAACAGCCAATTGACTCACTAGTTTTTGAAATCTATTAAACATATGATCTAGTGACTCGTTGCTTGTTGCTGAAAAATTCTCAAACTGTTGCTTGAGAAAGGTCTTCTGAGATTTCTTGGTGGCTTCGTTCCCACCATATCTTGCAACAATAGCTTCAAAAAGGGTTTTAGCACACTTAAACTTGCTAAAATTTAACAACTGATCATTGGGAATAGTCATCAGAAGCAAACTTCTATCCTTAACATCATTCTTGTGTTGTGCCTTCTCTTCAGTAGTGGTTGGTTTAGTTTGCACCTTAGTTTCAGTGACACCCTCAACAACGGTTGTTGTAGTTGCAGGTTTGAACGAATTCCCATCCTCAATAATCTCCCAGAGAGTATAATCTTGAACTTGGAAGAACTGCTCAATTCTTAATCGCCACATATCGAACTCATTGGGCTTAAGCATTGGAAGCTTAGCAGCAATATTAGTATGACTTGTTGTTGTCTCCATGTCCATCTTTTCTTGAACAAATTCGTCTGGATCTTCTAAACCAAAGTATCAGTAACCTGTCTCTGATACCACTTGACTGGATCTACACACACTCCTTATGTTAGATGAATACTTTAAATGATGTCTAGTCTAGCACGCGGAATTTACTAGCTAGCACTTAGAAGATTTATTTGTTTGTGTTTTGTATTAACGTATCAACAAAGAATGAACAATGAACACTATATACTTCAACTTCAACGATTCAATATTATTAATAATACGAGTGATATCCTATCACTAGGGTTTACAACCTTGAATCTTAACTAAAAACAATACTAAAAACAATCGTTTCAAAACTTTAACCTAGGCAATCCTTTTATAGACTAAGGATTCCTTTACAAGATAACTATCAACCTAATCGTATAAGTCTAACATTATAAGATATACATTAAATCTTTTCTATAATTATCTTCACACGGTTTTATCTTCACTTGAAATCATAAACAGTACAAACTTCTTCATTCAACAGTACTAACTGCTCTTTGTCTTCAAAACTCATCAGCAGTACTAACTTTCATCTTCAACAGTACTAACTGCTATAGCTTAATTTCCTAACAAATTTTACATCAGATGATTACAAAAATGTGTTCCTCTATAGCTAATTAGTGCTTTCGGGATTCCGAAACGACAAAATAGTTTATTTAGGAAAGTTAGGACAACTCTTGCATCGTTAGTTTGAAGAGCTTGGGCTTCTGCCCATTTCAAGAAATAATTGATTGCAACTAGTATGTATTCGAATTTGTGGGATTTTGAGAAAGGTCCCATAAAGTCTATTCCCCAAATATAAAATATCTCACATACTTGAATGTTGTTTAAGGGCATTTCATCCCTTTTTGATATATTTCTTGTTTTTTGACAAGCTTCGCCTATGCGAACTAGTGTGTGAGCTTCTTTGAATATTGTTGGCCAATAAAAACCAGATTCCAATACTTTTTTGGCCATAGTTGACGGTCGATAGTGTCCTCCAGTAGGTCCATGATGACATTCGTCTAGAATGGTTCGAGTTTCGGGACCTGTCACACATCTTCTTATAATTCCGTCGGGACACATTTTAAAAAGATGTGGTTTTTCCCAAAAAAATTTTTGAGGTCTGAGAAGAATTTGTTCTTTTGTTGATATGTCATCCCTTTTCGTAAGATTTTACTAACCAAATAGTTTGCGAAGTCTGCAAACCATGGTTCATTTTTTGAGTTTATTTCCATTAGTATTTCTTATGGGAAATTATCATTTATTTCTTTTTCTTGATCATTATCTTCATTATTTTCGATTCATGATAAATGATTGGCTGCGACCTTTTCAGAACCTTTCTTATCTTTGATCTCTATATCGAATTCTTGTAAGAGCAATATCCAACGTATTAGACGTGATTTAGCATCTTGCTTCTTAAAGAGATATTTTAAGGCTGTGTGATCAGCACAAACAATTGTTTTGGCTAGAACAAGGTATGCCCAAAATTTATCAAATGCAAATACAATAGCCATAAGTTCTTTTTCTATGACTGTGTAATTTTGTTGAGTTGCATTCAATGTTTTACTTGCAAAGTATATTGGGTGAAAATGCTTTCCATTTCGTTGACCAAGTACTGCACCAACGGCACTGTCACTCGCATCACACATTAACTCAAATGGAAGATTCCAATTTGGGCTTGCGATAATGGGTGTACATGTAAGCTTTTATTTCGATATTTCAAATGCCATAAGACATTCGTCATCGAATTCGAATGAAGCATCTTTTTCGAGAAGCTTTGTTATAGGTTTTGTGATTTTATAGAAATCCTTAATGAATCGTCGGTAAAAACTGGCGTGACCTAGAAAACTTCTAATACCTTTGATATTAGTAGAAGGTGGAACTTTTGATATAACATCGATTTTTGCTTTGTCAACTTCTAGTCCTGCTCCAGAGACTTTGTGTTAGATGCACAATTCCTTCTTTAACCATGAAGTGACACTTTTTCAAGTTAAGAACTAAATTGGCTTCTTCACATCGCTTGAGCATTTTACTTAGATTGACAAGGAAACTTGCAAACGAATTTCCAAATACAGAAAAATCATCCATGAAAACTTCCATGGATTCTTCAATCATGTCATGGAATATAGCAATCATGCATCTCTGAAAAGTGGCAGGTGCATTGCATAAGCCAAAAGGCATTCGTAGATAAGCGTATGTTCCGAAGGGACATGTAAACGTTGTTTTTTTTTTATCCATTGGATCGACAGGGATTTGAAAGTATCCGGAAAAACCATTGAGGAAACAAAAGTATTTGTTTCCTACGAGTCTTTCTAACATTTGATCCATGAAGGGTAAGGGAAAGTGACCTTTGGCAGTCGCCTCATTGAGTTTTCTGTAGTCAATACAAACACGCCAAACTGTGATGCTTCGAGTTGGAACTAGTTCATCTTTTTCATTTGTAACCACGGTGATACCACCTTTCATTGGCACACAATGAATAGGACTAACCCATGGGCTATCAGCAATTGGGTAAATGATTCCTGCATCGAGGAGTTTGGTTACTTCATTTTTTACAACCTCTTACATGTTTGGATTTAGTATTCTTTGTTTTTGAACAAATGGTTTCTTATTTTCTAGCATCTGAATTTTATGCTTGTAGAATGATGGACAAATTCCAGGAATGTCTGATGTTTTCGAGGCAAAAGCTCGTTTATGTTGTTTAAGAACCGTGATTAAATCTGCTTTGTTTTTGTCGGAGAGTTCAGATGAAATGATTATTGGAAGTAAAGATGTGCCTTCCAGGAATGCATATTCAAGATGTTTAGGAAGAAGAGGTTTGAGCTCTAGATCGGTAGGAGGTTCTTCAATGGATTTCTTGTTTTTATGAACAGTATTGAATGTGATTTTTTCAAGTACAATTTTTTCTTCTTCATCTGATTCAACTTCTCCTTCGATATTAATGGCTATGAATTCGTAAAATTCTGCATAGAGTTCTTTCTCAAGGATAGTCCCTTCGATGGAATGAAGAATTTCAATTCCCTCATTTAGTAGAATGTCAAAATATTCTTCAAGAATTTCGTCTATGACATCAATGCTAAAACATGTATCATCATTGGAATAAGAGCGTTTTCTTGCTGAGTCGATCGAAAAGGTCATTCTATCATCACCAATTCCAAGATTAAGTTTCTTTTGTTTAACACGAATTATTGCATCAGTGATATGCAAAAAGGGTCTTCCTAAAATAAGAGGGACTTTACTGTCTTCCTCCATTTCAAGGATAACGAAATCTACCGAAAATGTAAACTTACCGACTTCAACTAGCATATTTTCAGTTATCCCAACAGGATATTGAAAAGATCGGTCTGCTAACCGAACACTCATCTTGGTAGGTTTAAGATTTTCGAGAGAGAGTTTAGCATACAGAGAGTATGGCATGAGGTTTATACTTGCGCCAAGATCGGCCAAGGCATTGCAAGAGAATGTTTTTCCAAAAGTACAAGGAATTAGGAAACTTCCTGGGTCTCCTAGTTTGGGTGGAACATTGTTTTGAATGATTGCTGAAGATTCATCGCTTAGAAAGGCTGAGAAAAATTTGTTATAATTTATGTTTGTTACTGAAAAGTTCTTTCAGAAATTTACCATAATTTGGCATTCCTACAATGACATCGACAAGTGAAACATTGATTCGACCGGCACGAATCATGTATAAGAATTTTCCATATTGAGCTTCCATATTCTCTTTTTTGAGACGTTGGGGATATGGAATCTTGGGTTTGTATGGTTTAAGAACGGGTATTTCGGGTGTTGCTTTGGTGTTGAATTTCTTTTGTGGTGTTGGTTCATCGGCGAAAGAAACAGTTTTACGAAGAGAGGTTGTTGGGACAACATTAATTAGGCCTCCTTATGTTTTAATGATGACAATAAACCTTAAACACATAAAATTACAAACGATAGCCAAAATTCTCCCGACCCAATAACTGGGCCTAGCGCGCTGCCAGCGCTCTGACGCGCCAGCAGTGCGCCAGCCTTCTGTATGGTTCGGGACGAATTTTGAAAGTCGGCTTTCCCCATACCCGAAAAATGTGGATCTTTCAATACAGGTATGAATTTTGTTATGTGCTTCATTGGGAACACTCGAAATGAGTTTTAGAATTAGAGGGA
Source organism: Artemisia tridentata subsp. tridentata (assembly GCA_021014915.2). Classification (NCBI taxonomy): domain Eukaryota; kingdom Viridiplantae; phylum Streptophyta; class Magnoliopsida; order Asterales; family Asteraceae; genus Artemisia; species Artemisia tridentata. The sequence goes on along the minus strand of CP139506.1, from coordinate 224,579,181 downwards.
TCTGAATTTACAACCTCTCGTTTTTGGCAAAACGCCAACTTAAGTATTTTGATAAACGCCTCTAGCCAAGGCTTTTCTAAACATAGGGGACTTATATATTTCACGTGACATCAAGTGAAAGTATTCATATGACCATAATCCGTGTTTACGTCTTCTCTAATCACGTAACGTGTTTACTCTCTTATTGGTGAAACTAAGTCAAATGTCCCTTTGTGTAAATGCATCCTTTCCCGATATGGGATATGCTTTACAATGATGCAAAGCACTTAGCTTGTTTGCATCAAGATGACTATTGATTACATCGAGTCATGGAAATTCACGTATTATGAGATTATGAATACTCGACGTTGAGTTACTTGAAACTATAAGTAACCTTTGATTTTCTCAACCCATAATCATCTTTGTCAATTCTTTTCTTCCTTAATGACAAAATGATTAAGCTTTAATCACTCCTTTGATTAATCTCTTCACCAAACCAATCCTCCAACCATTTCAAATTCCTCCCAAATCTTATCCCTAATATTCTTTGTACTTTCATGTACTTCTTGTCCCCCACATTCCCACACCATATCTTCCAAACATTATCTTTACCACATTTCAATCCAACCACTTAGATTTCACCACCTCTTCATCTTCTTCATCCAACCCTTTATTTCAAAACAAATAAACCTTCCTCACAAACCACCTCACTTCTCATCTCCAACATTTAAAATTCAAATTTTGAATCCAAGCCAAAGGCTCCTCATCACCTCATTCCAACTCACTCCCTCATACACTCTTATCCTCACTTCAAATTTAATTTACACACACTATTCTCATAATCCTATCCTTCCCTCACACACTTGCCAACTCACTCGTTCTCATTTCATCACATGGGTATTTCAAATTTGAATCTTTCTCTTAGGCTCCCCATCACATCCATTTCACATCTAATCCAACTCACACACAACCTTATCTCCTCACTCTCTTCTCACACTTCAAATTCAAATTTGAATTTCAAACCTTAGGCTCCATTCCATCACATCACCTCCAACTCATCCAAACTCATCTCAACCCTTCATCTCCCCTTTCTCTCCAAGCATAGGATATTCACTTGGATATTCTCTTCTCACCAAACCATGCTTACTCATCTAACTCAACCATGGTTTGTTCTAACCCAACCTCACTCTCTTAATTACCTCTCACACAATTTCAATTTCAAATTCAAATTATTCCCTCTCTCTATCTCTAACATACACACTTCCTTTCCAAGCAAAAGAATATCCCATGGCATATTCTTTCTCTCTTTTCTATGCATGTGATGAATACCCAAACTACCCTTATCCAATTATCTCTTCTATCTATCTCTCTTTGATAATTGGTTTTACTTAAACACTTCACATATCATTTTTACAAAATGGCTATTTGAGTTGGTAGACCTTGAGGATGAATAATGTAAAGGTCTAAATGTGTAAAGCAAAGGAATTACCCATGGCATATTCTTTCTCTCTTTTCTACGCGATGTGAGGAATACCCAAACTACCCTTATCCAATTATCCCTTCTATCTTTCCCTCTTTGATAATTGATTTTACTTAAACACTTCACAAATCATTTTTACAAAATGGTTATTTGAGTTGGCAGATCTTGAGGATGAATAATGTAAAGGTCTAAATGTGTGAAGTACAATTGGGGGTTTAGCAAGGTTGGGTATTTAAAAGACCAAAACCCAAAAGAGAAAAGACCAGACATACTGGCGCATCGCTGGTGCTCCAACACGCCAGCAGCGCGCCAGACTCTGATGTCTTTTTCTCATCTTTGGGTCTTGGCCTATAAATACCCCACCTGTGCTCTTGTATTCCTCACCCCTTGCCATTATTCTTTCTCTCTGAATTCTTTTCTCTCAATCCTCTAATTCTATCTTGTGTTCTTAATATTTCACATAACATCTTTGAAAGAACACATTTCCTTGCAAGGGAAGAATCACAAGAACCTAATCCACTCTTGTGATTGTGTCGAGGGTCTTCTTATCTTTACCCTTTCTATTACAATCGAGTCTCTAGGTTAGATTAGGGCTTGATTGCACAATCAAACATTTATTCATTCAAGTTGATTGTAAGGGAAGTCTTGTGTCGAGGTAACCAAGCCTAGATCATTGGGGATCTAGTTAGGGTTTGATACTTCTTGTGGGAAGTCTTAGTGGTCTTTGTGGTCTTAGTGGGAAGTCGAATCACGAGATTCTTTAGGGTGGTTTCCGAGGGAAGAATACCGTTGGGAGTAGCTCTTCTTTGTGAGCGCCGATCTTAGTGCATATCGGTGGAGTGAAGTTGTAACGGTTTATAGTCCACCAAAAGGATTATACTTAGTGAATAGTATCGGTGTCGTGGATTCGCAACCTGACGTACGGATGGTATAAACCCCCCATCCCGAACCTGAATATATCGTGGTGTTCTTTACTTTCTTTATATACCTTGGTTGTGCTTGTGATAGTGCTTGTTGTTATACAATCACAAACTTGTCTTTGAGGCTTGAAAGTTTTTAAACATATAAAAAGGCCGAAAAGACCGTATTCACCCCCCCCCCTTCTCTACGGTTCTACAATTGGTATCAAAGCAGGATACTCAAGTTTTCAAGGGTTAAAACCTGCACCTGAAGGCGTTTTAAAGTGAAAACTTCTTTTCCAAAAGGTTTGAAATCCTAAAGTCAACTTTTGGAAAAGTAGAGTATTTGATCTATGGCTCAAGAGAACCTAATGCTCTTTAGGGAGAATACGAATGATTATGAAGACCTATGTAAGAAGAATCCGAATATTCATTTTGAAGACACTTGGAGCTATAGCAATGATGATGATAATGAAGAAAGAAACGAATCATGTCTTATGGCATTTGAATCTCAAGAGGTACATCTAAAACCCTTTAGTTCAAATAAAACATTAAATGCTAATGACTTACAAAATGATAATTTTGAACTCGTAGAAATAAATAATGATTGGATTAAAGAGATAAAAGCTTTACTTAGAGAGAAACGTATTTTACAACAAGAAACAAACAAACTCTCTAGTAGAGCAAAGGAGCTTGAACTTGAAATTAAGAAAATCAAAACCAAAGAGGTGCTTGAACCATGCTTAAGTTGTGAAGAACTTACACATGTGGTTGACTCTTTGAATAATGATGTTTCTAAACTTCGAGATAAAGCTATGTTGTGGAAACGGTAGAGGGGGGTGAATACGTTTCCATTCAAAACTTAAAACTTTTGTATCAAACTCCCGATCAAGTGTGATGTGATATGAAAAGTGTCAACTATGATCATATAGCATCAAGAGATGAATATAGTAAACTACAACGTATACACAATCAAACCACGACACATAGATAATCAACATAACATAAGCAACTAGCCACACAAGCAAAAACGCAATGCAAATATAAAGCGATAAAGAATGAAATGAAAGTAAAGAGATAAGTAAGAAGGCGCAAACCGGACACGGTGATTTATAGTGGTTCGGTCATGAAGCTCCTCTTCGCCCTACTCCACTCCCCGAGTACCCAACTCGAGAGTTACTTCACTAATCAACAAACTCTCTTTAGGCGGAGAAAACCGTACACGTCGCTTAACTTGTTTTTCGACACTAAGCTAGATGTCAAGTGCTAATCTTAGCTAGCACCAATCTACCACGATCTACCTGATCTACACAATACACGTCGCTTATCCTATTTTCGACACTAAGCTAGATGTCGAGTGCTAATCTTAGCTAGCACCAATCTACCACGATCTACCCGATTTACACAATACACGTCGCTTATCCTATTTCCGACACTAAGCTAGATGTCGAGTGCTAATCTTAGCTAGCACCAATCTACCACGATCTACCCTTGATCTACATGATCAATCACACAAGCCCAATGGCTTCAAGAGATCTCCAAGATCTCGACACGATCACAATGATCTACTCCCACTTGACTCGATCTACCCGATCTACCCTTGATCCACATGATCAATTACATAAGCCCAATGGCTTCAAGAGATCTTCACTATCTCTTAAGATCACAATGATCTTGACTAACTCTCTCACAAAAGAAAGATAATCTTGATGTATGCTATGATACAATCAAGAGTGTAACAAATGTTACAAGACCTAACAACTACAACTCTTGTATCTTCTTGGATACCTTGAGTTCTTCTCTTGCAAATGAAGAGGAATGATAACACTTTGTATCTACTTGGATACTTTGTGTTCTTCTCTTGCTAATCAAGAGGGATGATAACACTTTGTAACTACTTGGATACTTTGTGTTCTTCTCTTGCTAATCAAGAGGAATGAAGAGGATCACTTGAATAGAGGATTGGATCACTCTTAAACAACCTAAGACTCTTCAAATGATCAAAGAAAGTCATTTAAATAAGGAGGGATTAGACCAGAGAAAAAGGACTGGAAAAATCAAGATGGAAGTGTGAAATGGTCCACTATTTATAGGCAAAGAAAAATCTAGCCGTTACGTACGGACGGCTCCGTTAAATACCCGACAGCTCCGTTAAATTTAATGGAGCCGTCCTTATTTAAAGGTGCCGTGGACGCTCCTTCGTTTGTCTTTAGTGTGGAAGGTTTATTTGGGAAAGTTAGGAGCTGTTTTGGGGGGAAATTTGACTGTTGGGATTTTCAAACATATTTTTCAAAATAAAACATTTCTTTTTAATTCAAAAATAATTTGTGAATTATATTTTTGAAAAAATGTTTTGTCACATTAAAAATGTGAAGTTTAGAAAAATAAAATCCTTTGATCATTTGTCAAGTAGTAGATTTGTTTGTCCATACCTTGAGTGATTTATGTCGGGATGGAAATCTACGACTTCGTTGAAGCATACTTGAGACGTCGGGAGGTGTTGATGTAAGTATGCATTGATGTTTTGTGTTTACAAGTAACTTGCACATTTTACGTTATGTATTACAAGTTACATGTTTGTCATTATTAAAACCGAAGAAACCGTTTAGTTTAAATATCGTAATATTTGCACTAACAATCTCCCCCTTTTTGATGATGACAAATATGTAAACCGTAACACATAGTAAAATGTAAAAGTTACCTGTTTACACTCCCTTCTCCCCCTTTTGTCGAATCAAAAAGGTAGTTGTCTCGAGCGTTCCCTACTCCCCCTTATTGAACTACATTCCTTTCTCCCCAGAAAGGTGAGTTTTCATCATCCCAGTGAAGCCTTCTAGCACCACTATTAGAAGGACTTCATGCTATGTATTCAAATTCTCCCGAGCTCCCCCTAGCTCAATGCTCCCCTATGGTGACTTAATCCCCTTGTTTATTTACCTTAGTATCTAGCGGATCCATGGATCAAATTCATACAAAGGCTTTTCCTACATCAAGGGTTAGCTTCGTGCAACATAATATATAACAGTATAGGAGCATATAGGGATAGAATACACATAGCAAGACAAGCAAGGGTTAAACTATGTTAACACGTAAGTGTAACAACCCGACCAAAAACCTAAGGTGTAATTGTTCACTCAATCACGCTAATCAAGAATGAGATTCGTTCATTGACTGATGCACTAAATGACTTCTTCCAAGTTGTCATTGGGAAGGAAAGTTCAAACAAACCTTTTGAACAACATAATCATCTACCTAAGATGATTGATGTTAAGGATAGTTTGTTGATAAGACGTACTCTAAATGATTACTATTATGACAAGTCGTGCCATAAAGTAGACTCGATAGAGGTTATACCTAAATGATTCCATAAGGTGGAAGAGTGTTGGTTGTGGTGACAACAGGACAACTTGGGTTATGTTGTTGTAGGGGATAAATAATGGATGACCCATTAGTAGTTGTGGTGATGGTGATAAGGATGATGTGTTAGTGCCAAGTTCAAAAGGTGATGTAGATGACTAGGTTAGTGTGAGAGCTAAAGGTTGTGGTGGACTTGGTGGAGGTAAGGGTGTAGGAATCCTAAAAGTGGAGGATGATGATGATGTGGTTGGAGATGTTGGTTTTGCCCTTTGAGGAAAGGTAGGAAAGGATGGTTTAGGTTAATATACCGTTTGCACTGACAATGAGATGCTTGATATATTTCAAAAGGGAAAAGGAAAAGGTGCATGTGATCCTAACAGGATTGTTGGTGGATATCTCTAACGGGGTTAAGGTAATGAAGTTCTAGGTTTCTAGGTTGGATGATCCTAGTTGTGTGTTAGGGATAATTTGGTACATGAAGGGTTTCGTGTGTTTGTGAGGATTGAAGGTTGTTGAGCTAACTGTCACTTATCCAAAGTGAGGAGTAGCTGTAATGTTTGAGTGTAATGAGTTAAAGGTTATAAGGTTTGAGTGTGATGATCTATGGGTTGAAGGTACTTAGACTAACTATCACTGTTAAGAGTGAAGTGTAGCTAAAAGGTTTGAGTGTGATGATGAAAGATGTTAATGTGAGGTTTGAAGATGAGATGCAAGATAAGCTTGCAGTAGTGAGGCCTTATATAGGCAAGGGTTGTGGGATTCGAACTAAAGTTGGTGTAAGAGTCCTATGGTGTAGTGAGGGAATCCTAGGGTGTATGTAAGTTTGCAAAATTTTGCAGGTTTGAGGTTAGGGATGCAGGGATCTAAAGGAAACAGTGAAAATTCTTCAAACATAGGCACGGTACCACTAAATACCACACGGTACCGTTAAGTTTAATGGTACCGTGGCCTATTTAACGGTACCGTGACCTGGAAGTCACGAATTTTCTTGTTCAGCCTAGTTCTGGGCAGCTAAAGGGAAGTTTCCTAGGGAATAAGAACCACATTTGTGTGTTCTTGAGAGTGTTTGGTGAAAGACTATATGAGTGTGTTTTCGCTCCCCCTTAAACTATGACCATCCGGACAAGATGTAAAAGTATGAAAAGGAAAACAAACGTTGACGGAAGCGATGAGCTTAGTAACGTCATGACAAGTGGAGGATAGCATGCGATGAACTTCACCTTTGAAGTCACGTAGCTCTTCTCAATCATTGTGAATATTCATAGAATATTTATATGATGAGGCATGTGATTACTTGGAGATATCATAAGGGTTAAGAAGATAAAATCTTCAGAGTTGTAAGGTTGGTGATAAGGTTCTAGTGGGGTTATCTCAACTTATCCTAGCGGTTTTTTGCTTGAGGTGTGTGGAAGGTGAGTGGGATGCGGAAGCATTGGTAGTGTTTCATACCATGCGGAAGCGAAAGGGAAAAGGCTAAGGAATCAGATGATAGATAGAATCTATTCTGACAGGAGACGGTTTTGGTTCAAGACTACACCGAGTGGGTTTTGATGGTGTTGGTGAGATTTGAAAGGAGTATTTTTGACAAAGAAATTTTACATATGTTGTGATTTTTCTGGACTTTAGATTAAAAGAATTTATACCAAATAAATTCCTTTATGAATGAATCCAACAGGATTCGGTGAACTTTGACCGAGAATGAGAGATGACATTTAATTGCATTTTGCAAATTAAATAAACTTTAAATATTTCGAATGAAATATTTAAGTTGTCATTGGAGTTTAAGAGGATTTTACGAATAAATCTCGCTGATTTAGGGAGATTTTTTGACACGAGGAGAGAATTTATACCTAATAAATTCTTTGAACGGTACTGGACGAGAAGAGATGACTTCTATATTTCCGAGGAAATATATAGGTAGTCATTAGAGCGATGTGAAGGATGACTTGATATTTCCAGTGAAATATGTAACACCCCAACCCGACAAGGGTAAAGATGCCACGCAAATGGTTTCATATCAGATATACAAAGCATACAATCAATAGTAATACAATGGTTCTCAATGGTTACAAATGAAATCTTGCAATACAAAGGGTTACAAAGGAAAATAAAAGCTGCCTAACAAATCCATAAGTACATCTCTTCTAATGGTTTCTACTCAAAGTCTTCTAAGTCCAAAGTCTCTTCACTCATACCCAGCTTCCAACTAAAACCTGCCGCACACGAAAAGAAACGTGCGGCTGAGCTTAAAAAGCCCAGTGAACAGATATAACGCAACAAGCAGTAGTATACTGTATAATTTACATGAGTAAAAGAGTGTGGAAGCATGAATACATGGTATCAAGATGAAAGGTAAGAGTACATGGTATCATAAGGAAAGGTAAAAGGGTACATGGTAAAGAAAGGTCAGTAATCCACTACGAGCCCATAACATAACATGAATCATAATCATAATCATAATCGTAAACATGCAGAGGGGAGACCTCTTAGTATCCTGTAAATATGAGGGGTGTCCTCATCATGGGTATCCTGTAAATATGAGGGGTGTCCTCAATCATGGGTTGGAGTAGCTAGCTCCCGGAGTGTGAAAGACGTGTATCGCACACACCATCAGTCACCATGAATAACATAACATAACATGAACATGAACAAATCTAGGATGCATCCATACGCCCCAGGTGGCCATAATCTGCCTCTACGTAAACATAACATGCAGGGACGGGACAGGTCATCACTCTCCTGCCCTAGAGTCATGCCATCGGTGCATCGACTGACATGGACATGAAACCCTCATGCCTAGTGAGTGGCTCGTAGTATCAAACTGAGGGTAAAGGTCAAGTATCATGAATCATGTTTTAAGTTTACTTGCATAGGTCATTATCATGTTTCATAAGTTCATAATCATGGTTCATAATCATGGTTCATAAGCATGGTTCATAAGCAAAGGTTCATAATCAAAGGTTGATAGGCAAAGGTCCATAAGCAAAGGTTCATAAATGAAAGGTTCATAATCACAAGTCCATATCCAAGGGTTATAGCAAAAGTACTTTTCAGAGGTTTCTATCAAAGTTCATTTAAAACAATCTTTTAATAATGGTTTTCATAAAAATGATCCTTCAAATTAGTTTTTCATGAAATGATCTTTCAAAACAGTTTCTCATAAAGAGTCTTTAAAATAGTTTTCATAAAAGTTAATAAAATCCCAAATATAAGGAATATCGTATCATGCTCGTAAACATCATTTTAAAATAGCTTTTTCTCAAAACATTTCCCTGTCATAATTAAAAGGGTTTTCACAGCCTAGGTTCATATCAGAGATCATAACGAAAGGAAACATAGCAAAGGTTCAGAGCAAAGGCCAAACGGATCAGAATATGAGAGAGATCATGAGAAACCTTACAAGGAAGGTCAGAATATCTGTACCTTAGACCGCAAGTGAAAACACAACTAGAAACGAAAAGTCGGAAGTAACCTCCATCTTCAGTGAATCTACATGAATTTATGATCGTCTGATTAATAACTTATTTTAAATCAGATTACTTATTTTAGTGGGTTTTCCATATTTAGTAATTTTCCGCATTTAGTAACTTTTAGGGTTGCAAATGACAATTAAGTAAACTTAAAAGCTTACTATTACAATATCATAGTTTAGGGTTCATAGTGTAGTTTTTCATAAGTGTTAGGGTTAATTATGACAAGTTCACAAAGTTTAGGGTTTATACTGTAACTTTAATTTTTAAGACTCTTAATTACTGATATTGATTTTCAAAACTATTTTCAAAGCCTTCTACAATTTGAAGAATTCTGAGACACCACAACTCAATAAGCACTCTCACATATTCGTATACACACACCACTTACACACTCTCGCTTATCTGTTGTAACCCAAACAAAGCCCAACCGATCCAATTTCCTAACCGGCCCAAAACACATGCTTTACACTCTTTTTATTTACGCAGCTTTTAAACATGTTTAACGACCCTCGTCCCTTTTCGACATGTTGGAAAAAAAACCATTCGAAACTACTCAATACTCACACACAAACACGCCATTCGATAGTCCATTTAACGAAGCCTACCAACCTTAACAAAACTAAAACAAAACCTTAACATGACTCCCTTCTACATCAAATTTTTACCACGACCCTTGACCCCCTTTTAGTTCAGTTTGTACCCACGTATAACAACCCTTACGAACACTCCCGACTCACCCAGCAACCACACCATTCGTAGCATACACACAACATACACACCAAATTACCCATGCATGCACTAAATAAATAACGAGACGCAACACATAAATTATACTCGCACGATATACACTCCCACCCATTATTCGTCCTACATAATCTCTATTCGACCAGGACCTAAATTAACGAAACTCGAAATAAACCTAACCCTTTACTTCGTTTCCAGATTTGATCACCCACATGGTACACAAACACGTCACATGTTCACACCATTTTACGAACCAAATATACTTCCCTGATTCACACATATATAACTAAGCCTCATAACCACGTAACCAAATCATGCACGCCCCATCTCTTATTTACTGAGTTTATTTCCGGATTTTTAGAATGTATAATAGAGGACATATAACGTTAGATGACCTGATATAGTAGCGTATCATAACAGATTCGAAAAGTAACACAGAAACCAAAGTCGACATGTACAGGTTTTATACTTCATGCATTCCAGTTGCGTATATATATATGTATGTTATTCGTGTTATAGATTGACGAGACGAACGCTTAGCACTTAGATAGTATCATGATCGTATAACAAGGTTATATATGTTATATGTATGTCGATATGATAGCAAACAAGGGATGGAGATACCTTGAGGCAGTTTTAACGAGGCAAACAGGAAACTAGAACCGACCCTTATTCGAAATCAAAACCACACGAGCGAACTAATATTACACCAACAGCCGATCACCTCCACGAACACACCACTGCTAGAACAAACAGAAGTCGATCACCCTCGCGATCACAAACTGGGTATACTCGATCACCCTCGCGATCACAAACTGAGTATACTCGATCACCACACCACCTTCATACGTCCTTTTATTCACATGAGTTCCTTACGATTTAATGAGTACCAATCCCCTTCGAACACTTGGCCTTCGAGAGAAAAATAATAGCAGAACTTGTAGGTGATTTGTGTTAGTCGTGTGAATAGGAGGAAGGACAAGTAACGTATAATATTAATAGGAAATAGAGGAGCGTGTTTTTGGTCAGAAAGGAAAGTTATAATTGTGACTTTATTGTGTTTTAATTGGTGTCTGTTACATGCGTGAATCATGGACTATATTTGTGGATTTGGTTATCTCTTAAATGAGAATGAGGCGTTTGGGACATGGCCTCAATATGTGCTTGATTTGTGGTTAGATAGAACGTTTTAAATTCTTAATGAACTTATATTTAGGCATACCACTTTGATTATTCTTATTTAATATATTACATAACATATCATATAGTTTTAGGTGTCCACTTAATTATTACTAGATTTGGGTAAACGTTTCAAATTAGTTACTAAAATGGAAATCCGAATTTTAGGGTTTTATAACTCTTCCCCTCTAACAGAGAAAATTTCGTCCTCGAAATTTGCAGAAAGCAGAATGGAAAGAGAGCAGAAAACAAAACAGAGACATAACAGACCAAGACGAGAATTGAGGTGGAACGAAACAGAAACACGACTGACGGTGAACAAACATATGAAAGATTTGTTTCTCATGACTCGAACTTGTAGATTCCAAAATTGTTTCAGATCCTCAGAACAGACATGTCATACTGAATCCAGATCAGAAGAATAACGTACCAAACGTAGTAGATGAAAATCATATTCTCTTGGAAGAGACAAAGGAATACATGGGATTTTGACGGATATGCAGTTCACAGAAATTGATTAGACAAATCAGATTAGAACGTACAGGAAATAGATTATTGATAACATCAATTTGCATAAAGTTCTACAATGGAACCTAAGATAGTTATCAGAAGTACAGATAACGGTGAAAGCAGATTATGCATATAGGTAGAATGAACTTAAGGTCTCACTAACGCAGACGATCTCAAACAGTTATCAGAATTTCTAAAGCTCTAGGGCACTTCTCGAAATATCCTATGCCCACAACAAGTGCACGTTATATGATGTAAGTATTATCACGTTGGCCAGACGTCATAATACTAGCATCATATAAGTATGCCCTCATGATGGTCATACTTTATCTCGAGACGTGAACAAAACAACCTATCTTAATCCACCTAATATTTCTACAATCTCAAAGGTCAACAAAATCAAATGTCATAGTCAAGAGGGAAAACAAAACTATTCGCAAGAGTATCGAAATCCCAGATTACCTAGCAGAAAAGGTACGCCGTCCACAAGCATCAGATCTTCCACAATTCGCCAAAATTCCCCAAATCAAAGCCATCATCGAACCTACGAATAAACACAGAACTGAAATGCTTCTAGGGAACTTAAATCATCAGAGGATCTTATTACTATATAACGAAACTTAAGTGAGTCAACGGAATTAGTCGCCAAGAACTTCGGCCTTCATAGAATCAATTCTTCCAAACATAAAGGGTATGTTTCTAAAATCCGTTCATTCAACACATCCAATCTCCTCAAGTCCGGTTAATCTGTCTTCGTCTGTCCATCAATCGGGAAGTGAAACCAAAATCGGGAACTTGTGTCTGGTTCGTCGAGCCTTCTGCAGTTCTTCTTGGAATGAAATGGAGTAATGTGAATTTCTGGCACGATCTTCAAATCTTTCATCATCCAATCTGCTTCCGCTCTCAATTCATCTTAGTACCACTAAAGTGAATAGAGAAGCAAGACTGCGTGTCTTTGGCAGGTCTTCTCACACCGTTCAAAATTTGCCGACTCAAACTGCTGTCGTCACCAGGTGCGTGGTAGTGTTGTCTGCTACAATCTCGGGACGCCAATCCGATCTACTCTTCTCGAACAAAGGGTCACTTTACAAAATGATCTACCTGTTCCTCTTCGTGCCTAACACTGAAATGCTTCCCGGAGGTTTCTCTCAAATAGTTATCTCTTTTCTTAGAAGTTCTTGTGGTTGCTTCTTTAGTCCTTCAAACACTAAGCGAGGCCGTCTGATACAAAGTTTACAAAGATAGTATAAATCACTCATTGACACACGGAATTGAAAGATGGTCATGGTAGTGATACGATTAGGTTTACGATAGTCGATACTCCAAATTTTCCTCTTTCTTCTTCACAAGTTAACAGGGTGTTCAAAATGAAACACTGAAGTGAACAAAATCATATTCCATCATCTTCTCCAATTTCTCAACTTCTATGGCGTCATGGTTCGTTAACTGAGATCGGCTCAAATTTCATTCTACTTCTCAAACAGGAAGGAAAACCCAAAGTTCCATCGGAGAACAACAGAAAAATTTGTACCACAAAACTTCTAATGCCAAAGCTTCTAAGGATGGGTAATAGGTGTCAGGAGGCAACCAACAATCAGATGAGATCGAGGTAGATGTTTCCATAGCAGCGTTAACAGATTTGAGCGGTTACCGGTTATCATAACGAAAGTGGGATGAAACCTATTACTAAAGGTCACAAATCAAATACGGTAGTCCCTGGCAGCGTATGAGGGCCAGCCAATCCATAACTTAAAGACCTCAAAATCGAATATTTCAAAAGTAAACGGATTCGTAGGATGAGTATGGTCGCCAAGCCAGACGGATAGTTCATATATCAAGGTCAAGTACATGGTTCATCAAAGTGTGGAGATAGATAAACGAACAATTCAAGGTTTTGGAGTCTTGTTTAGCTATTTAGCATAAGTGGCAGGTAGGTTGTGAGTCATCGGAAATACGAACATCGTATAACTGTCAAGAGTGAGGCATATCGAATATCAGTTATCAGTTTCATCATGCTCAGTTAACCATTTCTCATCGAGACAAAATTTTCGTCATATCCATGGCTAATAATCACCAGAGTTCTCATAGGAGTAGTAATGGATTTCGCAAGGACAGAGTAATATCAGATGATACATTCACATTCAGCATGAGCAATGAATTCACAAAATGTGTCGAACACATTATGGTTGAATGGCTTACGACATGGTCAGAAAGGTGTTAAACAGCTTATCAAACCAAATCGGAGGTGGCTGTCAAAATCTGAAAATGAAACGTAAATGGTGTAAGGTATCCAGGTGGTTTTCCGAGGTATTCCCAGCTTACTTGGTTACTAAGCTTAAGTTGCAAAACTCCTAACTCCTGAAAAGTTCTGATGAGGCTTAACTAAAGGCAAGGGCACGAATCAGAGTGATGCGGAAGCAAATGATACTCACATACATGTCTTAGTCTACCCATTCCTCACTGGTCAAAGTTAGGTTCCTATAGAGAGATCCTAAAGCAAATCTTATAGGTTATCTTATGAGCGCTTACAGGGAAACTTAGGGGTCCTAACTTACACAGGCCAAGGGTAAATGTATTACAAATCGCAGCCTGATTTCTCTGATACCATAATTGTAACACCCCAACCCGACAAGGGTAAAGATGCCACGCAAATGGTTTCATATCAGATATACAAAGCATACAATCAATAGTAATACAATGGTTCTCAATGGTTACAAATGAAATCTTGCAATACAAAGGGTTACAAAGGAAAATAAAAGCTGCCTAACAAATCCATAAGTACATCTCTTCTAATGGTTTCTACTCAAAGTCTTCTAAGTCCAAAGTCTCTTCACTCATACCCAGCTTCCAACTAAAACCTGCCGCACACGAAAAGAAACGTGCGGCTGAGCTTAAAAAGCCCAGTGAACAGATATAACGCAACAAGCAGTAGTATACTGTATAATTTACATGAGTAAAAGAGTGTGGAAGCATGAATACATGGTATCAAGATGAAAGGTAAGAGTACATGGTATCATAAGGAAAGGTAAAAGGGTACATGGTAAAGAAAGGTCAGTAATCCACTACGAGCCCATAACATAACATGAATCATAATCATAATCATAATCGTAAACATGCAGAGGGGAGACCTCTTAGTATCCTGTAAATATGAGGGGTGTCCTCATCATGGGTATCCTGTAAATATGAGGGGTGTCCTCAATCATGGGTTGGAGTAGCTAGCTCCCGGAGTGTGAAAGACGTGTATCGCACACACCATCAGTCACCATGAATAACATAACATAACATGAACATGAACAAATCTAGGATGCATCCATACGCCCCAGGTGGCCATAATCTGCCTCTACGTAAACATAACATGCAGGGACGGGACAGGTCATCACTCTCCTGCCCTAGAGTCATGCCATCGGTGCATCGACTGACATGGACATGAAACCCTCATGCCTAGTGAGTGGCTCGTAGTATCAAACTGAGGGTAAAGGTCAAGTATCATGAATCATGTTTTAAGTTTACTTGCATAGGTCATTATCATGTTTCATAAGTTCATAATCATGGTTCATAATCATGGTTCATAAGCATGGTTCATAAGCAAAGGTTCATAATCAAAGGTTGATAGGCAAAGGTCCATAAGCAAAGGTTCATAAATGAAAGGTTCATAATCACAAGTCCATATCCAAGGGTTATAGCAAAAGTACTTTTCAGAGGTTTCTATCAAAGTTCATTTAAAACAATCTTTTAATAATGGTTTTCATAAAAATGATCCTTCAAATTAGTTTTTCATGAAATGATCTTTCAAAACAGTTTCTCATAAAGAGTCTTTAAAATAGTTTTCATAAAAGTTAATAAAATCCCAAATATAAGGAATATCGTATCATGCTCGTAAACATCATTTTAAAATAGCTTTTTCTCAAAACATTTCCCTGTCATAATTAAAAGGGTTTTCACAGCCTAGGTTCATATCAGAGATCATAACGAAAGGAAACATAGCAAAGGTTCAGAGCAAAGGCCAAACGGATCAGAATATGAGAGAGATCATGAGAAACCTTACAAGGAAGGTCAGAATATCTGTACCTTAGACCGCAAGTGAAAACACAACTAGAAACGAAAAGTCGGAAGTAACCTCCATCTTCAGTGAATCTACATGAATTTATGATCGTCTGATTAATAACTTATTTTAAATCAGATTACTTATTTTAGTGGGTTTTCCATATTTAGTAATTTTCCGCATTTAGTAACTTTTAGGGTTGCAAATGACAATTAAGTAAACTTAAAAGCTTACTATTACAATATCATAGTTTAGGGTTCATAGTGTAGTTTTTCATAAGTGTTAGGGTTAATTATGACAAGTTCACAAAGTTTAGGGTTTATACTGTAACTTTAATTTTTAAGACTCTTAATTACTGATATTGATTTTCAAAACTATTTTCAAAGCCTTCTACAATTTGAAGAATTCTGAGACACCACAACTCAATAAGCACTCTCACATATTCGTATACACACACCACTTACACACTCTCGCTTATCTGTTGTAACCCAAACAAAGCCCAACCGATCCAATTTCCTAACCGGCCCAAAACACATGCTTTACACTCTTTTTATTTACGCAGCTTTTAAACATGTTTAACGACCCTCGTCCCTTTTCGACATGTTGGAAAAAAAACCATTCGAAACTACTCAATACTCACACACAAACACGCCATTCGATAGTCCATTTAACGAAGCCTACCAACCTTAACAAAACTAAAACAAAACCTTAACATGACTCCCTTCTACATCAAATTTTTACCACGACCCTTGACCCCCTTTTAGTTCAGTTTGTACCCACGTATAACAACCCTTACGAACACTCCCGACTCACCCAGCAACCACACCATTCGTAGCATACACACAACATACACACCAAATTACCCATGCATGCACTAAATAAATAACGAGACGCAACACATAAATTATACTCGCACGATATACACTCCCACCCATTATTCGTCCTACATAATCTCTATTCGACCAGGACCTAAATTAACGAAACTCGAAATAAACCTAACCCTTTACTTCGTTTCCAGATTTGATCACCCACATGGTACACAAACACGTCACATGTTCACACCATTTTACGAACCAAATATACTTCCCTGATTCACACATATATAACTAAGCCTCATAACCACGTAACCAAATCATGCACGCCCCATCTCTTATTTACTGAGTTTATTTCCGGATTTTTAGAATGTATAATAGAGGACATATAACGTTAGATGACCTGATATAGTAGCGTATCATAACAGATTCGAAAAGTAACACAGAAACCAAAGTCGACATGTACAGGTTTTATACTTCATGCATTCCAGTTGCGTATATATATATGTATGTTATTCGTGTTATAGATTGACGAGACGAACGCTTAGCACTTAGATAGTATCATGATCGTATAACAAGGTTATATATGTTATATGTATGTCGATATGATAGCAAACAAGGGATGGAGATACCTTGAGGCAGTTTTAACGAGGCAAACAGGAAACTAGAACCGACCCTTATTCGAAATCAAAACCACACGAGCGAACTAATATTACACCAACAGCCGATCACCTCCACGAACACACCACTGCTAGAACAAACAGAAGTCGATCACCCTCGCGATCACAAACTGGGTATACTCGATCACCCTCGCGATCACAAACTGAGTATACTCGATCACCACACCACCTTCATACGTCCTTTTATTCACATGAGTTCCTTACGATTTAATGAGTACCAATCCCCTTCGAACACTTGGCCTTCGAGAGAAAAATAATAGCAGAACTTGTAGGTGATTTGTGTTAGTCGTGTGAATAGGAGGAAGGACAAGTAACGTATAATATTAATAGGAAATAGAGGAGCGTGTTTTTGGTCAGAAAGGAAAGTTATAATTGTGACTTTATTGTGTTTTAATTGGTGTCTGTTACATGCGTGAATCATGGACTATATTTGTGGATTTGGTTATCTCTTAAATGAGAATGAGGCGTTTGGGACATGGCCTCAATATGTGCTTGATTTGTGGTTAGATAGAACGTTTTAAATTCTTAATGAACTTATATTTAGGCATACCACTTTGATTATTCTTATTTAATATATTACATAACATATCATATAGTTTTAGGTGTCCACTTAATTATTACTAGATTTGGGTAAACGTTTCAAATTAGTTACTAAAATGGAAATCCGAATTTTAGGGTTTTATAAAATATCTAAAAGTCATGACACGAAATAGAAGAGATGATCTCAATATTTCCAGTGAAATATTCAAAGAGTCATGAGACGAGACGCACGAGATGACTACAATATTTCCAGTGAAATATTCAAGTAGTCATAAGAGGGGTACAAGGGATGACTTTAATATTTCCAGTGAAATATTTAAATAGTCATAAGATTTATGGAAAATGTTCCATCATTCCTAGACCTAGACGGAGATGGTTAAGGGATTCTCGGTTGAGAGGTTTGGTTGATTTATGGATTTCGATGTGCTTCGCACGTGAGTGTTTCGCGGGGTTTTGAAAGATGTAAAGCTAGGCCTATGGTGCTGGTTCGCAGCAGGGTTTGGGATCTTAAGACGTATATATTCACACGAGGATGAAAGGAACTACTAATCACTTAAATAGCAACTCGTGAGTCCTTTGTCACCCGAGGGTTGATGTTAGCTTTTAGCTTTGGGATGAGAGTTTTAACATACGTTGTTAAAAGGCTTGAGTATGATGTTTCGGATATGACATTTAACAATTGCGATCTCAAGTTAAACTTACTTGAATATTTCGGATGAAATATTTAAGTTGTCAATCCTACTCCGAGTTCTACTAGGTTTGTATCTAACTTTCCCATGACAAACGGGTGTATTACTTGGAAGAAGGCGAAGTGATGACTGGGGAATTAGGACAACTTCGCGACTACTCTAACTTATAGGTTTTGACACTAGTGTATGACTCTATGACTTCTAAGGGTTCATAGTGATGGGCATACCTAATTCCTAATGTGTCAAAAGAGCATAGTGTGGGTGCAAACTTTACAAGCAAATCATGTAAAATGCACATAAGGAATAAATGCAACCATCATGCAAAACATGATAATCATTTAGCATTTAAGATCATGAAGACATTTAATCATGTCTTATGAGAACATGTGTTGATACAAAAGTTGGGCGTTCCTTGTTAAGACTCCTATTCTCGTACCAACTCGATCTTAATGCTTGATGGAACCTGCGCACTAAGAAAAAGAGCAAACGCCGTTAGGCTTATCGAGGGATTGTCTCCCCCGATTATCCTCCGGCGTGAGAGTAAGTAATCGAAGTTTAGGGTTTAGTGAAGAGTTAAGGTTTTAGTAGATCGTACCTTTACCGAGGGCCTAGGTGCCCTTTATATACACATGAAACCCTAGTAGGTTTCGTGTTCCCTACTCCTCGGCGCATTCGCCGACATCGGATATTTGGTATATATCCCCTTTATTTAGGAGATAATCCATATCCATTCCAAAAATGACTTTGGGCTTGGGCCTTGTAGGTCCAAGCCGCATAACTGGCAGTCCAGTTATCGCCATGCGGCCCATACGTGGTGGGATTAAGTATTAGTATTGTTTACTAATCGGGTTCGTGACCCGGGTGTAGACTATACGTCATCATGTCCCCCCAGTCTAGTGTGCGCAGGGTAAAACCTGCGGATGCTAGACTAAAGTCGTGTCGAAATTATTCCCTACGCGTACGCGGGAAGATTTCAAGAATATACCGCCAAAAACACACGTATGATGTATCTAGTCCAAAAAAGTGCAATTCGGGTACCTCGGTAAGTGGAGAGGTTATCCACGTGTCCTGTACCGTTACTTCTCCCAGCCACACGATTTGATTTAGTGGGATACACGTGTCAGTCATCTGTGGTGGATGGAAAAGTATATAAACTACCGCCTCCATTCACTGTGATATCCACAGTTAAAAAATCACATTTCCACCATTTTTACATCTTCGAATCCGCTATCAAGAAACCGATAATTCGAAGGTAATAGCGTGTGCGCACATTCTGAAACACAAAATGGTGTTGCAACTTCAGGATTTCACTTCTAACATAACCAAAGGTGAACTGAATCAGTTCACCTCGGATTACTTTATCCCTTTGGATCTGCACCCAGAGGTACCAGGTCCAAATGCCACCATCGCAAATTTCCCCGTAGGGAAAGTGGGGCTATATACGCACTTTTTCGAGTGGGCGAATCAGCGCGTACCCATTTCCGTGTTGTTGAGTGATATACTTAATTATTATGAGCTCCACATCTCACAGTTGCATTGTATTGGTGCTGGGAAGATTGCCAATTTTGAGGTGAATTGTCGCTTGTTAGCGATTCACCCGACCCTCCAATTATTTCGCACGTTCTATCATGCAACATGGTCAAATGGTTGGGTTACCTTCTCTAAGCGCGTAGGCAAGTTACAATGCTATGTGCAGAAGGTAGATAAACTCAAGGACTGGAGGGAGAAATTCTTTTGGGTTGACGCCGCCGTTTTTCTTTCCAACTTTCAATTTTACACCCTTGCCACTCTGCCCAAGGATGAGCGCCCCCTCGAGACGTGGTATAACGCGGATCATGCGGCAATCATTGATGAGAACCGCCTTCCCATCAAGCCATATCCGGAAGCGTTCCTGGTGCATATGGGCATCAGTCGCAACTTCTTCGAGTTTGAGACAGAGGTTCCCACATTCTTGGATGCGGATGGCACGGGTGGGTGCTCCTTACTGTCATTATTAATGTAAGCGTTTCTTCGTTTTCCATACTTTATGTAACTTGCTTCTCTTTGTCTACTTTATACGGAGAGATTGATCTTTTTGCGGTTGTTAACTTGGAGACACCGCGTTCTGTAGCAGTGGGGGTGCGTCCTCTGAGGGAGGGTGAGAAGACTATTCTGGAGGCGACGGCAGGGCGCGTCGTGGACTTGGTTATTCCAGAGTCCGAGGGCTCCCCTGATGTGGTGGTAGCTGAGCCGTTGCAGGAGGTGGCTCCTCCTTTGCAGCAGGATCCTGACACTGCGCAGCCTCTTCCCAATGAAACGCTGATCCATTTAGAGGAGACTGACAGTGAAATGGAGGAGTGCTCCCTACAGTCGCGCAAGAGAGCGCGTGGTGGTGATGGTGAAGGGTCTTCCAAGAGGCCGCGACCTGAGGCTGAGGAGAGTCCATCTTTTACTGAAGTGCAGATGAAGTAAGTATCTTAGTTATTAGTTATGAACTTTTGTCAAGTTATACTTTATTCTAACTTTGTTTTTCGCGTCCTCAGTGTGGATGAGAAGTCTGGTGGGAGTACGTCCATGACTGAGATTGACAAGGACGTGTCCTCGTCTCCTCCCCCCATGTAAGTATTTTTTAGCAATCCCTTAGTATTTTGTATATGCTTGACTGTTTTTCATGCGCTGACCTTGCTTTTTGATCTTTCGTGCAGTGAACAGCCTGTGGAGGACGCTGGCGTCGTAGGTGGAAGTGCGCCCCCTAAGGTGGGTCCCTTTCTGGATGGGGCGCCTTCACCAAGGGATATTGGAGGGGAATCAAGTCCGTTGGATTCTATGATGGAGGAGCTGGCTTCCATCGCTGTGCGCCAGTCCGAGCTGGTGGCACAAGCCAGGGTGTGCCAGTCCGAGGAAGTTTCCAGACTGCAGGCGCAATTAGCGTCTGTTCAGGCTGAGTTAGCAAGCTCTAAAGCTGAGCAGCTGAGCTTCAAGGCTAAACTGGAGCGCGCAGAAGCGTCTGCGCAAAGATTGGCTGAGGGGAAGCTTTTGGTGATGGCTGAGCTGGAGCAGGAGCGTGCTGATGCGGACCGTCAGAAGCGTAACTCTTTATGGGCGCTGAAGTACTTGCAACAGAATAGGAGCAAGCACTTTGCCAATATTGAGGAGTTCCGTAGCCGTGTGGAGCTTACGCTGAAGATGCAAGAGGAGAAGCTCCGCAGGCTCAGCATCGAATATGATGAGGA
Organism: Artemisia tridentata subsp. tridentata; assembly: GCA_021014915.2. NCBI lineage: Eukaryota > Viridiplantae > Streptophyta > Magnoliopsida > Asterales > Asteraceae > Artemisia > Artemisia tridentata. The sequence continues at coordinate 224,557,585 of CP139506.1, read as the reverse complement.
GCTATACCCCCATATGGTTCAGTCCGTGGCTGAGTGCAGGTACATGCTGCTTTATCTCTGTATAACTTGTATATATTTTAGACCCTCTTTCTTATTAACACTTGTGTTATTTCGTAGGTGGTTGATCAGTCATGGTCTTCGCCTAGCCGCCATGTGTACGCTGGAGCATCCTGAGGTCACCACATCCTTTGGAAAGGTTGTGGAGTGCGCTATTGCGCATGGTGAGACCTTGGCCGCAAACAAGCTTGCTGAGGCTAAGTTGCTGACCGTGCCACTTGCCGAGGTACCTGGGTACAAGGCGAATGCCCGTGCTGAGCTTGTTGCTGCCATGGAAGAGCTAAAAAAGCTTGAGCTTCCGCATATCGCTCGTTTGGAGCGTGATCAGGATCAGCCTATCAGCGTGATCATGGCGGGGCTCACTCTTCCCAGGCATCTGCAGGATGATGCAGATCAGCAATTGGACTTCTACTTGAAGCCTGACGTAGCGCAGTTGAAGGTACCCATTTTTGCTCAGCCTCGTGACATTCTGAATCCTTTTCGTATTGAGAAAGAGATTTCTTTGCAAAGGTCTCTAAATGCTCATGTTTCCAGAGTCGCAAGAAAGAAAGGCGTGAAAGGGAAGGCCATTCTGTGCGGCATAGGCGCTGCGCATCAGCCTAGATCCGACGGTGTGCCTGTCTCCGTGGCCACTGTTTCCCTTGATGATGCAGAGTTGTTGAAGCGGCTCGAGGATGCAAAGGAAGCGGCTTTGAGTGGGGGCTCCAGCCAGCTAAGGCGTACATATAGCATTTAGCTTTTTTGTACAAGTCTTTTGTAGAAACGTATTTCTATATATAGGAATTTTGCTTTTGTACTTAGTGTTTTTACAACTCCCAAATATTTACGCTTTTGAACTCGTAGTTCTTATATGACTTATGTATTCTTGCGTGAAGATATCTTTAAGTGTCTAAGCGTACTTAGAAAAGAAGAATCATCATTAAGTATGAATTTCCTTAAATAAGGACCGTAGTCGTGTATTGAATTTTTTCAACTTAATGAAAAGAAGGGAATCATAGTCGTCTATGTAAGTTTACTTGTCGTATTTTACTTTAAGGAATCAAGAGTCTTGATTTCCTGAGTTGTTAAACGCGCACAGTGTGCCCTTGTGTGCATCCGTCGTGGGGTGCGTAAGGAAGTTGCGCCAACGTCTTGAGCGCAAGGTGTTTAACAAGGATTCGTGATCCAATGTTGATGGGTTTGCAACCCTCTTACTCAACGAGTTGTTTATTAGGTTTACTCATCTTTTCTGCCATCGTGGGTCTTAGTGTGTGCATGCACGCCATGTAGGCAGGATTATAACAATATTGAAACACGATAATGAAAGATGCCAACAATAGAGTTAAATGTGTTATGGAGTTAGCTAGAAACCATAACGCTTTATTAATACTTGAAAGTTTTAAAAGAGAATACTTATCTAGATAATACTTAAAAAGGTAAAATTACATGGATCTTTATTGGGGGCACTTTCTAAAGTGCGTGTGTGTCCATGTTGGGCCGTAGCCTGCTTTAAAGATAGCACCGTTTAAGGTTGCGGACGTTCCACGTTCGCTGTAGCTCGTGTCCGTCCTTGTCGCGTAGCTTGTACGCTCCGTTGCCAAGTGCTTCTATGACCTCGTAAGGTCCTTCCCACTTTGGTCCTAGCTTACCAGTATCTTCTGCGCGGCTTGAGTCGTTTTCGCGGTATACGAAGTCACCTGGTCTGAATGAAGTGCTGCGTACTTTGGCATCATAGTATCCTTTCATTCTTGACTTGGCTTTCTCTTCGCGTATTGCTGCGCGTTCACGTCGCTCTTCTAATAGATCTAAGTCTATGCGCCGCTCATCATCATTGGTTGCCGCGTTAACTTCCGCAGTACGGATGGTTGGCATTCCAATTTCAGCTGGTATTACAGCTTCTTTCCTATAGACCAAAGAGAAGGGAGTGTCCCCGTTGCTAACCTTGATGGTTGTTCGGTGTGCCCAGAGAACATGTGATAGTTCTTCTACCCATCTTCCTTTGTGTCTGTCCAGGCGCGCTTTGATTCCTTCACCTAGGCTTCTATTTGCGCGTTCAACCAGACCATTGGTTTGTGGATGAGTTACTGATGCAAAGTGTTGCGTGATGTTCAGCTGTTCGCACCAATCTTTGAACGGGTTATCATGGAATTGTTTTCCGTTATCTGAGATAATTTCACCAGGTAATCCAAAGCGACATACTATGTTGTCCCACACGAATCGTTTTATCTGGTTACCTGTTATGGTCGCTACTGCCTTTGCTTCGATCCACTTAGTGAAGTAGTCTATTGCCACAATAAGGAATTTCAATCCACCTGCGGCAATAGGGAAAGGTCCAGCGATGTCGATACCCCATTTGTAGAATGGCCATGGTGATGTAATAGGCGTTAGTTCATGTTGTGGTCGGCGCGGAATGGGTCTGTGAACTTGGCAATCACTGCACTTCCGTACCAAATCTCGCGCGTCACGGTGCATAGTTGGCTAATAGTATCCAGACCTTAGGGCGCGCGCTACAATGGACCGTGGTCCTGAGTGCATGCTGCATGAGCCTGCGTGGATTTCTCGAAGTACATAGTCTGCCTGGAGAGGTCCAACGCACCTAAGCCATGGTTGTAGGAATGAGCGTCTATATAAGACGTCATCTCTAAGCTCGAATCGCTGCGCTGTGCGCCGGATTCTTCGAGCTTCCTTCTGTTCTTGGGGGAGTATGCCCTTGCTAATGAAGTCAATGATTGGTGTCATCCACGTAGGGCCTTCTTCTTCTATCACTGTGGATACTTCCCTCTCGGAGATCGACTTGTCTTTCAGGATTTCTACCAATACTTGTTTTGACAAATGTGCGAAGCTTGTAGACGCAATTTTGCTTAATGCGTCTGCTTTCTTGTTTTCCCCTCTAGGGACTTGTGTGATTGTGAATCTGTCAAATCCTTGGATTAAGGATTTTGTTTTTTCAAGGTATTGGATCATGTTTTCCTCCTTAGCCTCGTATTCTCCTGATACTTGGTTGGCCACCAATCAGGAATCTACGTTTGCCTCTAGGTTGCGTACACCCATTCGTGTCGCGATACGTAGTCCAGCGATTAGGGCTTCGTATTCTGCCTCGTTGTTCGTGGCGGTGAATTCAAAACGCAGTGCGTAGGTGAATTCGGCTCCTTCTGGGTTAGTGAGAATAAGACCACCTCCTGATCCATCTACGCATGAGGATCCATCGATGAATAGAATCCATGGTTCTTGAGGTTCCCCCTTGCTTGTCGCAGGTGTAGTGTCAGTATCTGGCTTCTCAATGATGAAGTCGGCCAATATCTGCCCCTTGATTGCAGTGCGCGGTCTGTATGATATGTTATGCTCACCCAGTAACACACTCCATTTTTGTAGGCGTCCCGATGCGTCGGGTCTCGAGATAACTTGTTTGATGGGTTGGTCTGTGACAACAGCTATTGGGTGCGCCTGGAAATACCTGCGCAGTCTTTTCGCTGCAAACACTAAGGCTAGGACCAACTTTTCCATTGCAGTGTAGTTAATCTCTGTCTTCTTGAGCGCCTTACTAACAAAATAGATGGGTGTTTGGACGAAGTTCCTGTCTGTCAGTAGCACTGCGCTGACTGCTCCCTGAGTCGCAGATAGGTACATGATCAGCTCTTCCCCTGGTCGGGGCGCGACAAGCTTTGGGAGCGCTGCTATGTGTTGTTTGAGCTGTTGGAAGGCCTCTTCTGCTTCCGCGGTCCACCTAAAATCTCCCTTTTTTGTGCACTTCTTGAGTGTTTTGAATAGGGGAAGTGACTTGTCCGCTGATTTGGATAAGAATCGGTTCAGTCCGGCTAGCTTGCCGTTTAGTGACTGAACCTCCTTCAGTGTGCGCGGTGAGGGAAGATCAATGACTGCTTGGGTCTTTTCTGGGCAAGGCTTGATCCCATCGGGTTCTATCAGATACCCGAGAAACATGCCTTCTGTAGCGCCAAATGTACACTTCTTGGGGTTCAATTTCATGTTGATTCTCCTGAGTGTTTTGAACGTTTCCTCCATGTCGCGCACTAGTTCTTCCTCAGTATGGCTTTTGATGACGAGATCATCGACGTATACTTCCAAGTTGCGGCCTACTTGTTTCTCGAACGCAGTGTCTACCAATCGTTGGTATGTTGCTCCTGCGTTCTTTAGGCCAAAGGGCATCTTTGTGTAGAAGTAGACCCCTTGGCTTGTGTGGAAGGCCGTTTTTTCTTCATCTTCCTCCGCCATTTGAATTTGGTGGTACCCCTTGTATGCATCCAGGAAGCATTTGAAGGGATATCCACACAGAGATTCGATCTTCTAGTCTATCTCCGGTAGCGGGTAGCAGTCCTGTGGACATGCTTTGTTGAGGTCTGTAAAGTCTACGCACATTCTCCAACTGCCATCGCTTTTCTTTACCATTACTGGGTTGGAGAGCCAGTCATGGTAGTAGACTTCCCGCATGATGCCTGCGTCTACTAGTTTATGTACTTCTTCCAGGATGGCTTTTGCGCGGTCTGAGCTTGTCCGCGCTTTTTCTGTCGTATTGGAGGATATCCTTGTCGGATTTGCAGCTTGTGTTCCGTGATGGAGCGTGGCACTCCTGTCATATGCTTTGGTTCCCATGCAAAAATATCTAAGTTATTTTGCAGGAGTGCGCATATAGCTGATTTGCCTTTGTCAGACAGAGACCCGCCAATAGATACCTGTTGATCCGGGTAGTCAGGGTGAAAGGCGACCTTTAGGTTTGGGACTTTGATTGCGCGCTGTTCTGGAACATCGCCTACGTCATTTGTCACTGCGTTGCATTCTTTGGGTGGTATGGTGGTATTGTAAAGAGTGACAATACCTCCTTCCACTAGGAACTTGAGCATCCCGTGCGCTGTGGATGGCACGGCGCGGATGGATGATATTCCAGGTCTCCCGATGATACCGTTGTACGGAGAGGGGGATCTGATTACCATGAAGTTCATCCAGGTGACCGTAGAGTGTGGTTTGTCACCAACTTCTACAAGTAGACGTAATTGCCCCATGGGCCATATCTTCTCCCCTGTGAAGCCAGTGAGCGGCGTTGTGGCTGGGATCAACTGACTCTGTATCTCAGGTCGCAGCTTCTTGAAACAGTGTTCATATATAATATCAGTGGATGCACCTCCGTCTATATACATGTGACGGATGTCGTGACCCCCCGTATGTATTTCAATGGTAAGTGGATCCACTACTGCGTTGTTCGCAGTCAGGGAGGGGAAAGAAATTTCATTTCCCTTAGAAAACCGTTGACTGACTTTCTGTCTTGTCGCGCGCTGCCATGGCTGTATCATGTAGATGATATCTGCCTTTTCTTTTGATGTCTCTTTCTTGGCCCCTGGTTTTGGTTTGTCTTTCCCTTCTCTGATGTTTTTTATGAGGTGGTCCATCTTTCCTTCCTTTACCAATTTGTCAATCAATTGGCGCAGTTGGACGCACTCGTTGGTTGTGTGGCCTTTCTGTCCATGGTATTCGCAATAACCATTCCCTGTGCGCCGATCCTCTGGGGTGCGCATTGGTGGTGGTTTCGGGAAGTTCGCCCCTTCCGTCGCGAATATCTCCTTTGGAGTTTTTGTTAATGGGGTGTACTTGTCGTTTCCCCTTCCACCGCCTTGAATGCGATAATTCTTATTGCGATTGCCACTCTGGTCATTGGATTGTCTCCTTGACTCTTCTTGTGGCCTATGGTTCGAGTAGCCTTTCTTGCTATCCGCAGCGGCTGCATCTCCTTGGACGAAAGACCTCGTGCGCTTCATGAGTTCGTCAAAAGTTAGGGGAACCTTATCGTTTAACTTTTTTTATCAAATCTGGGTTATTGATTGCATTCATAAAACCCGATATTTTTAGTATCTCTGGACACGCCTTGACTTGCATGCATTCGTCCTTAAAGCGTTCCATGAAAGCGCTTGTGGATTCCCCTTGTCGCTGTTTAACCCTAGCGAGTTCGACAGGGTTTTTGGCGCACTTCTTCCTTTGGGTAAAGTTTAAGCGAAACGCCTTGCGCAACTCTTCAAACCCACCGATGCTTCTACGTGGAAGCTTGCTAAACCAGTTGCGCGCATTCCCTACTAATGTAGAGTTGAACATATGGCACCACACAGGTTGTGGCCAATTTTCGATAGTGGCTGCTGATTCGAAAATTTTTAGGTGATCATCAGGATCACCTGTCCCATCATATGTTTTGACGTTAGCAGGCATGCGCCTTTTCTTATTCTCCGAAAAATCGCTGATGCGTCTAGTGAACGCATCAACCTTTTGGCGACGCCAGGGAAGAGACATGTCTTCATCTTCCTGGTCGCGATATTTTCCTCTTGATTTCCAGTGTCCAGTCTCTTTGTCCTCATTGTCCGAGGAATCACTTGAGGATGAGCGCACCCTTTTGCGATGCTTGCGCCGACTATTATCAGAATCTGAGCTTGTTCCTCTGCGGCGCTTGCGCCGACTATCATCAGAATCAGAGCTTGAAGGGCTTTCACTTGGGGAACACCGTCGCCCAAGCCTATCCTGAATCCTGCGACTGCCAAGCCTAGCGTGGACATTGGCGCGCCGTTCCCCCTCTTCAGGCTCCTCCAGATGTTGAAGATCGGCTGCTTCATCATCCATAACCCTCCTTCCAATCCTGGTAAACACTGGTTATTTGCGGCTATCCTTCTCGTGCCTTTCCTTTCGGTAACGCGGTGGGGACGCCTCATGCTCAGGGTCAAAGTTGAGTCTGGCGTGCAGACTTTGGCTTGACCTCTTCTTTGCCTCCTCTCGCATGAGCGCAGCCAAGGCTTCGTAGTTTTTAGATACAAAGTCGCTTGGCGCTAATTCGGAAGTGACTCCTTCTAGCGCGATGGAGTCTGTTTCCAAGGCAGGATCCTTGTTTCGGATAGGCACATTGGGAGGTTCAGTGAAGTTCACCTTTGGCATGGCAAGAGGAGTGCGCTCCAGTTCTATCGCGCTAGTACTTGTTGTAATAGCGGGGGTAGTCCTGGTAAGTGATTCCACTGTAGGAAAGGCCAGATCTGAGTACGCTCCTAAGCTTCCAGGCGTGCTGGTTGTCCCAGAGGCCTGCTTAGAAGCCGCATCAGTTTGATGCTTCTTCCCTAGTGGGTCATCATGCGCTTTCTTCCCATGCGGACTCTTGTGACTTCCGTGTTTCGTCATTCTAGTTCTTGGTAAAATTCTTAGTGTAGGGTCCCACGGATGGCGCCACTTGTTGATACAAAAGTTGGGCGTTCCTTGTTAAGACTCCTATTCTCGTACCAACTCGATCTTAATGCTTGATGGAACCTGCGCACTAAGAAAAAGAGCAAACGCCGTTAGGCTTATCGAGGGATTGTCTCCCCCGATTATCCTCTGGCGTGAGAGTAAGTAATCGAAGTTTAGGGTTTAGTGAAGAGTTAAGGTTTTAGTAGATCGTACCTTTACCGAGGGCCTAGGTGCCCTTTATATACACATGAAACCCTAGTAGGTTTCGTGTTCCCTACTCCTCGGCGCATTTGCCGACATCGGATATTTGGTATATATCCCCTTTATTTAGGAGATAATCCATATCCATTCCAAAAATGACTTTGGGCTTGGGCCTTGTAGGTCCAAGCCGCATAACTAGTAGTCCAGTTATCGCCATGCGGCCCATACGTGGTGGGCATAAGTATTAGTATTGTTTACTAATCGGGTTCGTGACCCGGGTGTAGACTATACGTCATCAACATGTTATCATTTTGAAACACGTATGTGGGATGCAAGCACTCTAGGTTTGCTAAGGCAGATCCTAATTACTACTTGTTTAAGATGACATCCTAATGGGAGATAAAGTTCACCGATGTAAACTATCTCTAGTCAAATGTAGGAATGAAAATTTTTCAAGTTAGAGAATGAGTATGAGACTATCACTAGTGGTGCTCAATTAAGGCTAAACACGACCATTTTTACGGGTTATACACGAACCCAGCTTCTCTCCTGGAAGCAATCCAACCGTTAGGTCAAGTTGAATTTCTAGTGCGATAGGTTCTCCAGTAGTCATTCTCATGTTAGAAGAATTCAAATTCCTATATTTGCCTATCGAAGTATAGCAAAGATGATGTTATCTTGTTTTTCTTACACATGGCCTAATATGACTCAATTAACCATACTTTGAAAGTTGGTTAAGAAAATGACATATCTTACACAACTCCTAACAAAGGCAAGTGAAATGTTTTAATTTCGTGCTTGAGATTTAAAGGTTGTTTGATGGAGATGGTGTATTTTATGATCTCTTGGACAACATCTTTGTTTGTTGAGTTGTTACATGTTATTTTAACATGATTTGGTTTCCTAGAACCAAGAGACACTCTAATGTGATACAATGTAGAATCTACTACATCGTGTGTGTTTCAAGAATGCTCCTTTGCATATCTTGAGAAAGAATCTAGTGAAGGTTACATACCTCAATAGATCTTGTGAGCATTATATTAAAAATGAGACATATTGTATATTTCAACAAATATGCTTTTCTAAGAGGAAACTGATGAAGCGAAAAGTGTACTGCTTTTAGGGGGTCATTTAAGCCCTAAATCGTATTTATTTGATCAAATATTGCCCTAAATCGTTCCTTTTGTCATTTTAGGTACTTTGGAGAAGAAATCTGGAAAAGGAAGCATTTTGGACGTTTTTGGAGCATAAAAGTGAAGAAAACGACAAAGCCTCCAAAGCTGCTGGAAAAGTACACTTGACGGCGTCAAGTATTGCTCTTGACGGCGTCATGGCTTGGCAAAAGAGGTGGATATGACAAAATACACGTGACGCGCCAGAGAGTTTCACAATGGAAATTCTGACGGCGTCAACCTTTAAGGTGATCAAGGCCATCACGGTTTATGTTAATGAGAGACGGTGTCAAGCACATTTCTGACGGCGTCAAGCCTTGATAAGCCAGGGAGGATTTTGGAGGTCTAAAGAGGGACGGCGTCAGGAAGGCCATCCGGGAACCCTAGACACGGTGAGGTGACGGCGTCAAGTCCTATAACGTGACGCCGTCAGCCACTAAGTTCTATATATAGTTTTGTAATTTTTTGTCATTAGTGTGCAACTTTGTGAGGAGAAACCCTAAGACGAATTTCTGCCATTTTTAAGGGTTTTCATACCCTTGGATCTCCCATGTTTAATTGAAGATAAGTAATCACTTAATCAATCAATATGTCTATGTGTTGTTTGATTATATCTTGTTCTTGTCTTTTAATTAACATGCTAGGCTAGATTTATCTTGTGTTTGCTTAGATCTAATGAAACCTAACTATTGATTATTAGTTGTTAGTGTGTTATTAATTGTATTGGATGATTGTTTATCGATGTTAGGCTTAAGAAAACTGGCTAACCTCCTATACGGTAACTTGCTTGAACGTCTTAAGAAACATGAACCAATGCGTACTAGGTTTTTATGGTTGTATTTAATGCATGAGCGAATTCTAGTGATCCCATGTTAGGAGCTTCTTAGCCGGCTCGACATAGGAGTGAAGTAGGAGCTTGTAGAGTTGGGGAAGTACGTACGCCAACCCACGATTGGTATTAAGGAATACACCCGTTATCCACGCAATTAATACACACTAATCAATCGGTAAAAGATAGTTAGGGAGTAAGGAAATCTAAGTAAACACATTTTCTCTTCACATAAGTTTCACAACCTTTTCATTTTCAATTATTTTATTTTATTTGCATTCGTAGTAATTTGGGTTAGTTGACTAGAAACTAATTCCGCCCACTCCTTCAAACCCGAGATTTTACTTGCTTTCATAAAAATTATAAAAATACGAAAAGAATCTTCTCTCACCCTTAGACCTATTAGAGTAGTTTTTCAATCCTAACGACACTATTCCCTTAGAGAACGATCAATCCCCCGGTACTTGCCACTTCACTATACTACATCGGTCAGGTACACTGCCTGGTGGGGATTGCAAGCCTCTTGAGATCCCTCGAGAGGTAAAACCTGTTGTAAGGTCGCAAAACCACGCATCAAGTTTTTGGCGCCGCTGCCGGGGAATAGTTATTGTTTAGGTTGAATAGTTATTGTAATTAAAATCTCTAAACCAACAAACAAAGATTAGTTTTAACTTATGCTATGTGTCCCACGAGAATAAATTAAAAATATTCCCTCATCTTATCTTATCTCTTCCAAAAATAAAATTCATGATGCATGCCTTTCATTGGTCCAAATGATCCCTTGGGCCCCCACTTCATTCTAACTACCTAACCCTCACTCATAACACACACTTACCAAAATAAAAATCCCTTCTCCTTCTCTCCTACCCCACCGTCGGCACCATCATCAATCCATTCTTTTTCTTTCTTCAATCTCACAATGGTATTTGGTATGTCTCAATCCTCCATTGTTCCATCTTATTTCTATTTTCATTATCTTCTATTAATTTGTGAATCATATATATATACTAGTTGTCATGGCCCACCCAGTGGGCGGGCATGACTTTTAAGCCCTCCCGGGCATATAAGCCTGCCCTGAAGGGCGGGCGTGACTTATAATTATCGTTGGTATATTTTACTATAGCGAAAGAAGGGTGGTAAAAAATGGTTGAAAAGTGTACATGTTGAAAGAAAGGGTTGTGCATAAAAACTTTTAGATTTCTGTAAATAAATTATAAGATATTAGTGATCGAAGGCAAAATGAGCACCAACATAATGGGATTTCATCCGTATTCTGATCAAAGAATCAAAGAAAGAAGGTTTCGGTTTCATATAGCAATCACCTCTTTCTTGCCTTAGTCAAATAGCCACCAGAGGCTCCGAACATGAACGGACCAAACAGGCTCATGTTATACGAATCGCTTTAAAAAAAGACCCAAAAAGACGAATTAAATTTCTTAGTTAAGGAGTAAAATACATGATTCATCAGAAAATTTACCCTGCTAGTGTATAATAGCATATGTATGCAAATTTTGGATCACTTAAATGTTGTGAGACGGAAAAATAGAATAAGTAGGATAACGCAATAAACATATGGAACTCTTCACTCTTGAGACAGCCTATTGAAGACATTCATTATTTAGAGAAGTTACAAAATATGTCCTTTCTTGGAACACCATCACTTTTCCATGACCTTTTTAGATAAATAATAAAAAGATAACATAACCGAAACCAAAAGGAGATGATTACCCATGTATGGATATCAATTACCGAAACCTCAAAACACTATGAATTGACCCATTTCATCAGCAAAATAAAGAAGTTGGAAGTATCAAGTGTGTGCAAAAAATTTTGAAGCAATTGTCATCTTAGCCATAATTCAACCATAAAATGAATTACATTGAATTATAGGATTAATCAAGGTTAAACAAATCCATACATCAGGGAAAAAAATCAAGGTAATTGATGAGATGTAGATCACGATCCTTCCTTTAGCTTAATTTCAAATATTTTTCAGCCTTCATAAGTCCTTCCCGAACGCTCCTGCCCTTTTAAAGGTTGGCATCTCAATAGTTACAAATATGTAAATACCAGAAACGTTAACTACTATACGGAAATGTGAGATAGCCACTCTCTCATGTGTCTTGTGATCTCTCTCCTATGTCGGTTAAACACAACCCGCCCTGTTAGGAATGCTTCTAACACGAAAATGTGACAACATATTCGGGATTATATTAGTTATTATGTAAGGCACAAACACATGGACTAGAAGCATATATTATGTAAAGTCTTGTGTTTGTTGGCCTATATATACCCTCCTAGACTTCACTAGGAGGGTGAGCCTTGTGTGTGTTATCCTTTCACTTTCTTTTTCTAATAAAAAAGACCAGGTTCATCCTCTCACTCTACTCTCTCTCTCTCTAAAACTCTTACCATGGAGATGATGCATTATCATCATCCCCGACCTCCCGATTCACAATATATGATCACCAAAACACGATCCATCAATTAGTATCAAGAGCCGTGGTATTAGTTTTGGTTGATTTGTGTGATGTTATCTTGTCAAAATCGTACCTTTTTTGTGGATCTGAACTATTTTTGAAGCTATTGTATGACTGTCTTTACTTGTCCACATTTTCTTGTCTAATAGTACTATCAATAGTTTCATAACAGTTTCTTTTTATTATTGCATCTCGTTTAACAGTCCTGGTATACATCTTTATCATTTCTTTTGCGACTATTTTTGGATCCATCCCGTGAAGATTTGATTATTAATCACATGTAAAACTGGTCAGATTAAAGTGGTCAAAACTGGGTCTGATAAGCGGTCGGATAATACGGGTCGGAATATGGTCGGAAAGTGGTCGGAAAAAATGGTCAAAAGTCAAAACCCACTTTTATCGCAATTGCTTGTAAAGCAAATTGCGATAAACCCTCATCTATCGCAATTGGTTATCGCAATTGTTTATCGCAATTGTCAGACTTATCGCAAATGTCAGACCTATCGCAAATGTCAGACCTATCAAATTTACTAATAAAAGAAAAAGAAGAATAGATGAAGATGAAAACAACTTTGACCACAACCAATTGACCACAACTTTCATTGACTTCAGTGTACATCAACAGTCAACAGATACAAAAGATGATGAAGTCAAATAAACCACATCTAAACCCATCGACAACATCAGCATAACCCAGCTTCGAAACTCAACAAATCAATTTCTAAATTCAACCTAGACTCGAATATAAAATTAAATAACGATCTCAGATTTTTTTTGTGTTACAATAGATTCGTAAACATCAACTGTCATAAACACGAAAAGATTGTATCCTCATCGATCTATAAGAAGTGTAACTTCTTTTATTTATCCGACATGAAAAGGATAAGAATATAACAATTATGTTATCTTCTTCCTTTGGTTCGGTCATAACAGAATACGTTAAACACATCATTATCAAACCTACCGTAGACCTAATTAAGATATTGAAGCCTTCGTTATCCTCCTTTGGTGCGCGGTTTATATAAACTGAGAGAAACAAAATGGGGATACGAGTTAGGGTTGGATAAGAAAGGATGTGCTAAGGGATTTTGTTTAAGTGAAGATGAGATATGAGATGAATTGGTTGGTGTTAGATCTGGTTGATTAGAGAAGTAAGGTGGGGGCGGATGAGTTATCATGTGAGTGATTAGGGTTAACTATTAAGTGATATTAGGGTATCATTTTATACCAGTTATAACTTTTTATGTTGGATCGGGTTGTACCTGCTGAGTTGGATCCGGATTATTGGGCTGAAATGTTATGATTGGAGTGGGTTGATATTTAACATATGGATTGGGCTTGGAGTTTTTTCTTATCCGAAATTATATCAAATTTTTGAGTTGATAAGTGATTAGACAAATGTATTTTTTTAATACATTGAGTTAATTTTTTTTTTTGGTATAATTTTTTTGCAAGATGAGTGGTACTTTGGTTGTTACAAATTTTTCACGGGATACGTTTTTGACAAGATCGGGATAAAACCATTATCAAAGTTCACTTAAACCTTCAAAAGGCTAGTTTCTGGGCATATAACCGCAAGATGTGACTACGGCGTTTATTCATTATTATTTATTTGAGGTTGAAGTGGAATTTCACGGGTGCGTGTACTTAGTATCTTGAAGATATCGGGGTTGGTTGGATGCATGATTCTTCGAGATCCTTGTTCGAGCTTATAACCGTTAGAATGATTACGACTTGAGTTATCTAGTTATACCTGATGTAAGGAGTTATGTTGTTGTACTCACAGTGTATAGCTATCACTTTAAAGGAGTTACGTTATAGTGCTCAAGTGTCACAAAAAGCTGTGGATAATTCGAGAGAAGTTCATATACAGTTAGGGATGGTTGGATGGGTATATGATTCTACCTTTATTGAAATTCTTAGTATTGGTTCTTAGTCAGACAATAGTGCAAGTTTAAGTCACAAGTTTGGGTTATTTTACTTCAGTCTCAAGTTCGTAATACTGGTTTTTCTCCATCAGTAGTCACTACAAAAAGCCTTCAGAATGATAATGGGGTCGGTAAAGAGTTAGCAAAGAAGAGTATTAAAGAGTAGAGAAGTTATCAGCAGTTGATTTTCACGGGCTATGTATGGTACTTCACACATCTTTGACTAATTGGACATACAGGATTTACGCTGCCTCTGTTTCCCTCGTAACCATAGTGTGTATGCTTTCGATTCCGCGAAGACATCGTGGGGGAAGAAAGAGTGGATGTTCTTTGACTTTTCTTGCATTCTTTGCAAAAATACTCTTTTTCCAGATGTATCTGCATTCAAGGGGAAGAAATGTGCACATCGGGGACGCATAACAGATTCACATGATCGAGCTTACAATTCTAGTACTACCGGAGAGACGTCCGCAGAGATGATCAGTGGTTCAGTTTTGTGATTTTGGTGTAATCATTTCAACTTTCGCAGGTTGTGATGTGTGAAGTAGCCTACTTATGTGAGAAGATCTTGCTGATTTCTTACATGTTACCCCCGAATGGAGTTTTCGCATTGAGCATAATCGTTACTGAGTACTAGTCAGATTTGCTTGGTATGGTTTACGATTTCATCTACAAATTCCGCTGCGTACTTACAACCTTCAAAAGATAGAAGACATGTTAACTACATCAAAGTTTCGAATATGCTGAAGACGGTTGTCAGTTTGGGGGGAAGCTGATTCAGAAACTTTTCCAAAAAGAAGTATATGAAGAAGCCATTAAAGACATGCAGCATGAATTGGGGGGAAGTTAATCCAGCTCATGTATATTAGATCATTTGACTACAAGTGAAGAATAGTTCTCAAGCCGAGGTACAAGATGAAGACAAAGAGCGTCAACTGTAGACATCCTCAGCACTTGAAGAGCCTATGAAGACCTTTCTTTATTTGTATTTTTACTTGTAGAAAATGGTGTAAGTAATCCCATATGTTGCCACATTGGGGGAAGATTGTTAGGAATGCTTTTAACACGAAAATGTGACAACATATTTGGGATTACATTAGTTATTATGTAAGGCACAAACACATGGACTAGAAGCATCAATTATGTAAAGTCTTGTGTTTGTTGGCCTATATATACCCGCCTAGACTTCACTAGGAGGGTGAGACTTGTGTGTGTTATCCTTTCACTTTCTTTTTCTAATAAAAAAGACCAGGTTCATCCTCTCACTCTACTCTCTCTCTCTCTCTAAAACTCTTACCATGGAGATGATGTATTATCATCATCCCCGACCTCCCGATTCACAATATTTTCCCCAAAACACGATCCAACATGCCCCATTTTAAAAGTACCAAGAATTGGCCATTTTAACCCATAATCTTGGCCATCTGCGTTTATGTAGCATACATTAATTCTGAACCCATTGCAACTAATTCATAAAATACAAAAAAGATTTTCAAGCACATTACTTAACAAAGAAGAGGTGTAATATTATACAATATTACAATCAATGGATTGTGCAATCAACATGCAACTGTATATTATAAGTTTCAAGAGATTCATTATGTTTTATGTATTAAGCAGATTTTGACCCGTTTCCTTTTAAAAGCTTGTTCTTTTACCCATTTCGAAAATTAATAACATATACACAGACTTACATTAATATTAAAATGATAATATTTCTGTAATCATAATTAAAGCATTAAGCGGTGATAGAAATTTTAAAAGTGGACAGAACAATGTTTCTACGTCAATGCGACATGATCCAACACGTACTAAATAACTACAAATTTCAACCGGGTCACAACCTGCCCATTTAGCCACCTCTATAAATGATTCAGTATTTTAATGGATTCAAAAACATCATACATGATTTCATGATAATATGCACCAAAACATTAAGATGCCAGAGTTTGAGCTAACCTTGAGATTAGTATCCCAAATTCCTGTGCAGAACGCACTGCCATCAGCAGACAAACCCAAACAGCTGACACGACCCTCGTGTAAGTTCTGAAGAGATCACAAGTTCAAAACTACCTATAACACAAAACCACAACTCAAATCTGGTAGAAACTAAAAAGAAACCGAAATCTATAAGGTAAAATCACAATACTAGGGCGGGCCACAATCTGTTTATTTAATATATGCCTCAAGAATTTGGCAATGAAGAACTTGCAAATACTAAACACCCCTAAAGTAGGAAACTATGAATCCTCAGATAATCACAATGCCAAACTGATGTAGCAAGTCTGCGCATATGTCTCTCATAGAGAAGTAATTGTAGACCATTGTTATGAGTCCTATACGTAGCATAAGCACTTGAAATATGTACAATTCAATCGTCAATTACTAAACTTGTGTTAATTATAATAGTTAAGAGTTAAGAGAAGTAAATTTGGCCGATCGATCAGGTCGTTATTTTTTCAGTAATAAGATTACTGATAAGGGGTGTTTGGCATTGCGCCTGCAGTTTGACCTTTTATTATTCAAAATACTACCAATTTGAGACACAAATTAGCTTATTTTAACACAATGTAACAAATTAAAGGTGCTAGGTGTATTCTACATGTTGAAGCCAACCGAAGCTTAAAGCTTTTTTTGTAAAAAAATTGTAAAGACTCTACCATCTAAAATAAAATTATGATAACAATAAAAAAGAAGTAGGAAGCGTACCGACTGTATCTTTTATAACAATAGAATGTTCACGTCGGCTACTTTGCGCAAAGGCAAGTATCCTTTGATACATTTTAACGAAAAGATTTTTTGTCCCAATAATCATGCCTTAAGATTGAGCTATTATATTAAATAAGCCAATTTATTGTAAATGCTGACCAATGGATTTTCATTATATTAAATAAGCCAATTTACAGCTTTGAGACAGTATATGATTACATGGTATTACATATAACCTAAGTTACATATACCTGAAATAGTAATCAATTTGGCTCACTATCCTAGCATGTAACAAATGATCTGGAGAAGCAAAGTACATTGGAGGCGGAACTGGTCCAACCATAGGCATAACTCTGAGGGCCTCTGGTGGAGGTGGTGGACCTTGAACATAGAACACTGGTGATGGAAGTTCTGCATGATGAATAAACTATTATACCAACTGGCAGAAATCACATAGCATCGGAAAGCTAATAACAATAACCTCACCAGGATAGATCACATTGTTGCTAAAAGGCCGTACTAGCAGAGGCATTGGCTGACTTATAAATGGAGTGGGAGCATGTACAGTGGGCTTAACATACCCCCTAGCGTAACCTCTCTGAGGGTTCACATTTGTTTCTCTGCCGTTAAAACTTCTGTTGTGCTGGTTCCATTCATTATTACCACGATCTTGATCCCGCTTACCACCATTGCTATTATGGTTACAACCATCTCCACGTGAATGTTGCCCACTATTGCTTCTTCTATAAGAATGTTGGTGTTGGTGGTCATTAACATTATGGCCTCCTGTTCGTGATTCAACGTGTGATATTTTTGGCATTCAATCTTCACCATCTACAGACACACACAACAACAAAAAAAAAAAAAACCAAAGTTTAGTTTCGAGCAACTTAATATATACCTAACATAGCAAGCTTAAGAAACTCATGATTATTGGACATGTGAATAGATGTAGGAGAACAAAGTTATCATGTTCACCCATTTCTAATCTAGCATTGTTTTTCTATTGCAATCTTATTTGATTCACACTTTAACAGGATTAAAGATTTATGTTAAAACCTAAACTTGTTTGCATATCAAAATAAATTTGATGTGTCTCCATTACTTTTATGGCAATTAAATATTAATTATAACATAATCCATAGTTAAGCATGGATTAGAAACTTAGAACCTTAAAAATTATTTAGTTAATTTATTAAAAGCACGAACACAACAGTTGGTTACACATTGCATATGTAACAGGTTCATGAGCAACTTCAGAAAGAGATTAAAAAAACTCACCAGCCTTTAACGGCAGTAGAAACTCCCTATCTTTCCCATGTAAAACGCACTCGTAAATCTACAATAAACTTACTGAAAAACATTTTGAACTTTCAAGAATAGTGCATGTACATCATTGACAAATATGACCAAATAGCAAAATATTATATTGATTATTTTGGGAAGCAGAGTAAGAAATAAGAAAAATGTTGGACGTACTTTGATCAAATTAATCGAAAGTTACTTAGTTACTTGTCTATGAATTCGAGTAAACTGCAACCTCAAGCTTCACTAACCCACCATGAATTGGAAAACATTGGTTCACCACTATATCACCTAAATTTGTACATCCAACCACTTTATCACATTCTATTAATACAATTCATATCTCAAGTTTGCAATAATAAAAAATAGCAACAACAATAACAACATACCCAATCCCACCATGGCGAGGTATGGGGAGGTAGAAAGTAATCGGAAGTTACTTAGTTAACATAATAAAAATTAGCCATTAACATTTTTCAAACAATAACCAAGTGTATACCTTGATTTGACTAATTATCTTCGTGCTATTAACTGATCCATGTTGAATTATATCGACGTAAAGATATAGTTGAATTGCATGGTTAAATCTGTATATGTTGATTGTGAACCATCTTTATCCTAACAAAACTCAACAGTAATACCACTACTTATTTATCCATTTCACCTCTATGTCGAGTTCCTATCAAACCTAAAATGAAGAATCTATATGTCGAAACCACTTGTTTCAAAACTTCAACAATTGACATATCAGCAGTTAATATTTACAAATCTTATTATGCTTATTACCACCCAAATGGAAGATGAGTTTATATAGCCACTCACAGGAAATGCAGGTTGGTGAATGTCGTTCTCAAATATCGTGTCAAGATCGTGAAATAACCTATGCTCAGGTGCATCATATCGACCGTCACTGAGATCAAGACCACCTATAAAAACAGTAATTTTTCTATTATTACCATATGCCTGCGTATCCACAATTAAACATTACTGATGGTGTGAAAAAGCACCCTTAACGAACTGAAACATGGAATTAAAAAAAACGTGCTTAAAATGATAAAATATTATATAAAGCAAAGCAGTTTATGATTAAACACAACTTAATAATTACCTGTTTTTTATAATGACCTTATTTAGTGTAATTTCCATAACGTGGTGAAAGCACACATACCACCGTGAATGCTTGAAAAACTTCATGGTCTCTTCATCATGAGTATTCATTAATCCAACCTGCATCAATTTTGATCACTACAAATAGCAATCATCATTGCTTAATTATCACAAGTAAATTTGAAATTTTGCTATCTCATCGTTTTAACAAAGAGGTTACTGTGGGAAGTTTTATCATCCCAGACCAACAACAAAACACTAACCCCTTCTTTGGATTTCTACTTTAACAATTCACCAAGTGTTAAGTCCCCGTCTCAGGGCAAGGGTCGAGTAGGCTCTCTAATTAGTTTAACTCTATGAAAAATAGATGAACCCACAATATATATCATTTTATGCGCTGATGATACAGCATGACATATATCCTTCCAACAAGAAATATGCTCAAAAACCTTACCATCATCCAGTTTGATTTTTGGCATATTAGATTCAGGTCTGATGTGAGCATCCTGATATAGTGTCACCTGAGAACCTTTCCTCACCAGAAAATACGTGTCCCGAATGCCTTAAATGG